>ML781626.1:444250-469063 GCA_009831015.1 Picea engelmannii | reverse complement strand
AATGCCTCTGTCTATATCAGACGAGAGCGTATGGCTCGAGGTCTGAGTATATTCTACCAAGATATCTCAGACGAGAGCGTATGGCTCGAGGTCTGATTACATTTTACCAAGGCACCTAAATTAAATGATCTCATTTATGTGTGCGCATCAACTTCAAGGGAAAGTTTAAAAATTCAAAAACTTACGCTGGACGTCTTCCAGCTGGCTTTTGCTTCCACGTTGGTTTTGCTTGTTGTGAGGGATGCTCCTGCATCATACTCCCACGGTATGTCCATGCTTTTGAATCCCTGCTTCAGTCTCCCAGCTGGCATATTCAACTGGGTGTCCCTTCCACTTGACCAAATATTCAAAATATTATTTCCTTCTAGTTTTCTTACCCACTCTTTTATTCAGTATCTGCTCCATCTGTGGCTTCTCTACAACTGACATCTTCTTTTGCCACTGGACCTCTGGTTGATCATCACCTTTTTCTCCTACTTCATCAGCTTTAAATGGATATAAATCCGAAACATTAAATATCGGAGATATTCCAATGCCATCTGGTAACTCAATTTCATAAGCATTCTGTCCCATTTTCTTCAAGACCTTGCATGGCCCAATTTTCTTCATCTTTAGCTTATTGTATGTTCCTCTCAGAAACCTTTCTTTCCTCAAATGTGCCAGAACTAGATCACCAACTTCAAACTGAAGTTGTCTTCTATGCTGATCTGCTCTGCGCTTGTACTCCTGACTTGACTTCAACAGTCACTCCTTCACCTGGTTGTGAAGTTCCATCATCACTTCAGCGAATTCCCCTGCACTAGCACTGCTAGTATGAGTTTGTCCTGAATCCCTCAATTCAGAAACCCCTCTCAGTTGCATTCCATATACAATCTAAAATGGACTTTTCCCTGTGCTCCGATTTACTGAATCATTGTAAGCAAACTCTGCTTTCGATAATATGCTATCCCAGCTGCTATGGTGCTCTGTCACCAAGATTCTCAACAAGTTTCCCAGACTTCTGTTGACCACCTATGTCTGTCCATCCGTCTGAGGATGATAAGAAGAACTAAACATCAAATTAGTTCCCAGCTTCTTCCATAATGTTCTCCAGAAATTCCCTTTGAATTTTGTGTCTCTGTCCGAAATTATTCTTTTCGGCAATCCATGGAGTCGAACAATCTCTTTGAAAAACAAATTTGCGATGTGAGTCACGTCGTTGGTCTTCTGGCATGGAATAAAATGTTCCATCTTAGAAAACCTGTCAACTACCACAAAGATGGAATCAACACCTCTTTGGGTCCTTGGAAATCCCAATATGAAATCCATGCTAATTTCATCCCACGGCTTGTTAGGTATGGGCAATGGTTGATAAAATCCTACATTCTGCTTTCTTCCCTTTGAATGCTGGCAAATCCTGCATCTGTCTACAAACCTCTTGACTTCTGACCGCATCCCTGGCCAAAAGTATGACTCGCTCAACTTTGCAAATGTCTTATCATGACCAAAATGTCCTGCTAATCTACCACTGTGCTTCTCTTTCAACAGATTCTCCCTCATGGAGCAATTTGGAATACACAATTGATTGCCTTTGAATAGTAATCCGTCTTGAATCACATACTCTATCCACTAGCTTCTGTCTCTGAGAACTGGATTCTCAGCTGCTTCATAAGCTTCCTTAAAGTCTGAATCATCTGCATACATGTCCTTAAGATCATCAAAGCCTATCGTCCTGACTTTGAACTCCTGCAACAACAAACACTTCCTTCTCAAAGCATCATCAACTTTGTTAGCAATACCAAAAATATGTTTTATCACAAACGTGAAATTCTGCATGTATTCAACCCACTTAACATGCCTCTGATTCAACTTTTCTTGTTGAGTCACAAACTGTAATGCATGATTACCACTCTATAAAACAAATTCTTTCGGGATCAAGTAATGCCTTCATTTCTTCAATGCTTGTATGATAGCATAAAATTCTTTATCATACGTGGAATATTTTTCTTTTGCCTCATTCAGCTTCTCGCTGAAATATGCAATCGGCCTGTCTTCCTGACTCAAGACCGCTCCTATGGAAAACCTGCTTGCATCACATTTTACCTGGAATGTTTTCTGAAAATCCGGAAACACCAGAATTGGTTGCTCTGTAATATTTCGTTTCAACAAATTGAAACTCTTCTCAGCTTCTTCAGTCCAGTGAAAAGATTTATGTCTTTTCTTCACTGTGTCCATCATTGTTGCGCTAATTCCACTGAAATTCCTGATGAATTTTCAGTAGAAACTAGCCAATCCATGAAAACTTCTCACCTCAAATATGTTCTTCGGTGATGGCCAATTCTTGATTACCTCCTTCTTATCTGGATCCATACTCAACTCATTTGCAGATATAACAAAACCCAGATAAATGAGTTCTGTCTTCATAAATGAGGATTTCTTCATGTTTATCAACAACTTCTCCTATTGTAACCTCTTCATCACAATAGCCAGATGCTTCAAATGTTCATCCTTCGTCTTGCTGAAAACCAATATGTCATCCAGATACACGATGACAAATTTCCCGATGAACTCCTTCAGGACTTCATTCATCAACCTCATAAAGGTACTCGGTTCATTCCTCAAACCAAACAGCATGACAAGACATTTGTACAAACCTTCGTTTGTCTTGAATGTTGTTTTCCACTCATCACCTTCTCTCATACGAATCTGATGATCTCCACTCTTCAAATCTATCTTTGAAAAAAAAAATTCTCCACTTAAGCAATCCATCAGATCATCCATCCTTGGCAATGGGAATCTATACCTGATAGTTATCTTGTTGATGGCTCTTGAATCAGTGCACATCCTCCAACCTTTGTCTTTCTTCGGACTGGGTACTATTGGAACAACACACGGACTCAAGCTTTCCCTGACCAATCATTTTTCCAACAACTCCTGGACCTGTCGTTTAACCTCTTCATTCTCCTGCGGCGTTAATCTATACGCGACTTTGTTTGGTAAACTAGACCATGGTATGAGGTCTATCTGATGACTCACACTCCTCATCGGTGGAAACGAATGAGGTATTTCATCCACTACAATATCAGCGAACTCTTCCAGCAGTTCCTTAACTTCTTCTGGAAAATCGTCCACTCTTGTGCTAGTCAGAACAATTCTTGGCTTTCTGACCACAAAGAATTGTGGATCCTCCTTGTTCTTAACTTCTGTAAGAAGTTCCTTCCCACTCATGAGAAGTACTGTGTTGTTTTCTTCTGGTTTCACTTCTTTATCTTCAATTGGACACAACATATGAGTTCTCCCATTCTTCTCCAGGGCATATGTATTCATCCTCCCATCATGAATTACATTTCTATCATATTGCCATGGTCTACCCAACAATAAATGACAAACATCCATAGGAATAACATCACATAAAATCTTATCGTTATATCCTCCTATCTTAATGTCAACTAAGCATTGTTTAGTGAAATTTACCTGATGTCCCTTCTATAGCCATGAAACTTTGTATGGACTCGGGTGATCAGTTGTCTCCAGCTCCAGCTTTTCTACCATCTCGGTTGAAATGAGGTTATCGATACTTCCACTATCCACAATGACCTTGCACACCCTATCCTTGGTCTTGCAAGCAGTCCTAAAAAGACTGTTCCTTTGCACTGAGTTCTCCATCTCCTTTTCTAGCGTCAAAAGGACTTTTCGCATCATTAGCGATCTTCCGCCTTCAGCGTACTCTGCCTCAGTATCTCGCCTTTGTGCCTTGGCGATGTGAGTTTCTCCAGTTTATTTCTTTTTCTCTGGACACTCGAATGACCTGTGCCCATTCTTTCCACATGTGAAGCATGTAATTACTCCACCTCTTCCTCTTCCTCTACCTCTGGTATGAGGAATTCTATTATTATCAGCATATCCTCCTCTCTGCTCAGTATGTTGTTCTCTTTTCTTAGCATATCGCCCTCTTTGTGAACTTTCTCCTCTCTCTGTCTGAGTCTGAGGTTTCTTCCAGTCATCCTTGGGCTTCTGGTATTTATCTTGGGCAACCGACCTGCCTTTAGGCTGACTCCTGCCTCTGCCCCTCTGACTTTGTTTACGGATCAGCTTCTCCTCAGCTTTCAGAGCCAATTGGTAAGCGTCCTCCAAAGTTCAGATGGTTTCCATATTTAATTCATCTTGAATTTCATACCTCAGGCCATTCAGATACCTGGCCACCTTTTCGTCATTGCTTTCACGATGACCTGCCCTGATATTCAACCTATAGAATTCTTTAGTATACTCCTTCACTGTCATCATCTTCTGTCTCAGGTTCTGCATCCTCCTAAATAGTGTGATTTTATCATCCCTGGGAATGAATTTTGCCTTCATCTTTGCGATCATCCTGTCCCAGCTCTTAATTTTCTGCTTGCCTTGGAAACATCTGTCAGCTTGCAGTTCATCCCACCACAATGTTGCATGTCCTTTCAATCTTTTGACGACATGTCTGACCTTCTTATCCTCTTCGATATCTTCATAGTCGAAGTAAGTGTCAAGATCTCTAATCCAATCTAGAAACTCTTATGCATCCAGACTCCCTTCATAAGATGGAATGTCCATTTTTGTTTTCGAGCTCATCCGAGCGATAGCCTTAATTAAACGCTCATTGGCTGTGTCTTCTGCTGGGATTTCTTCTTCTTCATTTCCAACATCACCTTCATCTTCGGATTCACTGATATCTCCTGCATCATCGTTTCGCCTTTGTCTTATCTCCATGTCCTCAACTCTGGCACGAAGATTTCACATTCCTCTTTCCACGTCTAGATTCTGTACTTGCCTACCTCTGTCTCTGGACAATTCTCTTCCTCTGGACAATTCCCTTTCCTCCTCTGGATCGAGTGATTGTCTACCTCTTCTCCTTGGCGACATGGTGAATTCTCCTTGTCCTCTGCTATAGAAAGCAAAGAAGCTTTTTTAGGCTCTAATACCACTTGACGCGTGTATCAGACTACTCTCTTATCTCCTCCTGCCTCTCTTGCCTGAAATATACAGACAAGCAATAAGCTTTGATACCACTTGACGCAGAGCGCGCCACCGAGGCACGTCCGCCCTCACAGGATATTCTTATTCTTGCCCGAAGAACTCCAAGGTTCTTTTATTTCCCTATCGGGAAATCTGCACCCACAACAATCCTTCCTCGAGGTCTCCCCTTTACCACCGGGAGATCAACAAAATATTGCTATCTCGCGAGTTCGTGGCTTAAAGCCTCCAACTTTTCCTTTCAAATATTTTGATACCCGACCTAGAGATTCGGTATAGCTTCTCCCTTTACTATTTCCCTCACCACATACAACCGTGGGCTAGGCTTAATGTTAGCACCTCTTGCAACCTTTCAACCTCGCAACCTCGCCGGTTGAACCGTCAAGTTTTCACTCTCCTAGTCTGCGAGTTCCAAGCTGCGAGAATTCAACGGGATGTTGACTTCTTTCTCCAAGCGATGTGTCCACCCATTGGTCACGCGATCCCACCTTATGTTCTGCCACGCGTCCACACAAATCTCAGCTCCTCGTCACTTCGTGACTCAGAGTCCACACGAACCTCGGCTCCTCGACACTTCATAACTCGCGAATCCTAACGCCAATATTTTGGGACTTCTCACAGCGAGATCCTGAGATGATCCCTTCGTGCCACCTGTAATCCACTCGTCGTCTCCGCTATGGCCCACACTACCTCCAGCTGTCAGGATTTCACCTTCTCGCAACCTCGCGATCCCCGTGCCCAAATTCTCGGACCTTTTCTTGCGAGGTCCCGAGACATGAACCCTCGCTCAGATCTGACGGTTCTCCTGTAGTCCAGATCCAACGACTGTCCTTCTCTCGCTACCTCATGAACTCACGACTTGGAGTACCCAATGTTTGGGCTCTCAACCTGCGAACTCCCGAGTTTGCGAGATCTCATGATCTCTTCCCACATGTCCCCTCAGATGGACAGCTGCGATCCTCTCGCTCCTTCGCCTCTTCGCATCCTCGCACCTCGCGACTTTGAATACCAAATACTTGGGCGTTCACCCTGCGAACTCCTGAGTTCGCAAGATCTCTCGATCTCTGACACCTGTCCTCTTCAGATGGACGGCTTACAACCTCTCACCACTTCGCTGCTCTTGCTACCCAACTTTTGGGGCTTCAACTCCCAAGTCCCTGATACACGATACCACGTGTAGATCCTATGACTCTTGTGACTCGGAATCGACGGCTCTGCCCTTCCTGAGCTTCAAACCCTTCGGAATCTTCTTTTCGTAACCTCCTTGCACCTCTGCAAGATATGACGATCCTCAGAATTTCGCGAAATCTCTTCAGAAGATTTCGACCATCCGTTCTTCCTTGGTTAATCCACGAAATGAAAGAGAGTATCTCTCCATGACATTCCTTCGCCTTTTTGCCAACCTGCGACGTTTCTCCCCGACTTCAAGTCACACTTGTTTATGCTGATCTTCAGCGACTCAGAGGCCTATCCTTCCTGAGCTTTTCTAAAATGACTTCAACCTCAACGGGGTCCTCTGCACACACTCCTTGCGTAAAGCATGTGAACACTTCAATTGTTCGAGCTTTCTTGACTCTGCGTATGCCCCTAGCAGCAGTCCTTCAATACTTCTGCTCAGTTTCACGACTGAGACTCTCCTTAGCCTGCACACTCCTTGCACGGCTTGTATAGCAACCCTCTTTCACTTATGATAACTTTGAGAACAAGAGTTTAACTCCTTGAGCCTTCTGTCAACGCACTCCTTGCGGACGACTTCAACTGCACTCCTTGCAGGAATCCTTGCTCAAGTAGAGAAACAATTGAAACTCATTCCACTTCCTCTTAGATTTCAATCTTAACACATGAAATCATACAAACAGCATAATAACAAATGCACAACAGGAAGTAATGTTCATAAGTAGAGCATTCAACACACATACACAGAGAATAACGCAACAACCATGAATCTGAATCAACTTCTTCTATTAATTCAAGATCTGTACATGAGTGTTATTCTACAACTCTCTGCTATTCTCCTATGCTCTAGATTCTTCTTTTTCCTCTTGAACTCTCTCCCATAATGATACAATGAGGGTTTCTATATCCCGTTTCCCTCTTTCTTCTAGAACTATCTAATCTAAAAATTCAATTCTATCTACCTGCAACTACTACTATAAATGCATATGTCTATATCAGACGAGAGCGTATGGCTCGAAGTCTGAGTACATTCTACCAAGCTATCTCAGACGAGAGCGTATGGCTCGAGGTCTGATTAGAATTTACCAAGGCGCCTAAATTAAATGATCTCATTTATGTTTGCGCATCAACTTCAAGGGAAAATTTAAAAATTCAAAAACTTGCGCTAAACGTCTTCCAGCTGGCTTCTGCTTCCATGTTGGTTTTGTTTGTCATGAGGGATGCTCGTGCATCAAAAACCTATGAAGAAATACCCATAGGAACCCAGGAATAGGGAGAGTCTTTATATATAAGAAAAAGCGGGGGGGGGGGGAGATTCCTACAAATTGTCTCACCCTCTATTCAGGCTACCTGTAAACTGTATGCTCACCTGCACAAGTCATAGAGAATCAAATAAGTGAATGTTAGTCTTAGAAAATAGAAGTATACAAAGTTTGCAAAGTTATAAATATAGTAAAAGTAGTGATCTGAATAATGTATATAGTATATAAATTTTTTTTTATATAGAATAATAAGTAAAAAAAATAGAAAAAAATAGTGTTTAAAATAGCAATAGGAAAAATAAAGTATAATGATAATAAAGAGGAAAAAGAGAGAAGTAAATGAGGTTATAAAGGATGGGGGTCGATCCCATGACTTCTTGGACTAGCCCAAATCTTGGCAGAGTCCGTATTACCAATGCACCCTTAGAAAGATATGGAGATAAAATGATAGAAGGGTTGTTACACCCAAAGCAACCAGGTTCGAGGTTCATAAAAGTAAACAATAAATATACAAGCTCGCGACCAAGCGCCAAGCACCTAATTGCATGCCAAATTTCCAAGTCACATGACAATGCAACTTATAGAAAACACATCATAAGTCGGCATCAAAGTCCAAAGCCAAACATTAAGGGAGGATCCCTCAAGGGGCAGATCTAAGTTCTCAACGCGTCTGGTCAAGCAACCAGGTCAAACAATAAGGAAGGAATGGTAAATAGTAAACAAACGACATGTTGAACATGCATGCCGATCAAAATGCAACAACTAGTACACCTTTTCTTGATCTCAAACATTCTAGCAACAAATAATAATAAAAAAAAAACCCTAAATTTCAACTATTTTCAATCCTCTACAATCCCATGCTCTGTAAAATATATTTTGTGACAACAAGACAAAAAAAACATCTACCCTGGTAGAGTTCAAAGAAGTTTAGCTCGACTTTGGTTTCACGTGCATACCTGGAAAAAAAAATTAAGGACGTCATATAATCGAGCCTTACAAACAAACCAAAAACCACAAAACAACGATCCCGTGAAGAAAATAAAACAAAAAGGTAAAAATAGAAAAAAAAGAGCGAATGAAAACCACAAACATGTTTGCTTCTTAAGATTGAGTCAAAGATAACCTGTCAACATTGTTATTTAGACAGGGATAATTGTTTCATGGATTTTCATCATCCTCGTAAACAACTTGAAAATAAATAAATTATTGGACATTATAAGCCCAACATCTAAGTCCACGAGCCAACCACTCGATAGCTAGCTATACCAAGTCACATTACAAATCATACAACACCAATTTAGCTCCCAAGACCGAGCACTAGGTCACAAAGGAGGAACCCACGAGGGCATAAGAGTGCATTACACATCAGCTCAACATAAATCCATGAGGAAGAGGAGCCTACAGGGCGCAAATCCCATTCACTACGTGTCAAGTGCATAACCACAGGCTTATATTTATGCATAGCCAATCCATGAGTGGGTGCCCATATTGCCAACCTGACCCATCATCCATTCAGTGCACTGGACAGAGGATTGAAAAATGTTGTTGCCTCAAATAACCATCCATTGCCAAAACACAATGAAAAATTCAGGAAAAACGCAAAAGTCTTTACGCACAGTCCAGCGCACCAGCACCAGCGCCAACCCACTCAACCTGGAACCACAACACACAGTCAACATATAAGTAACCAAAACCAAACAAAAGCACCAGGCGTACGCAAATACAGTGGGAGGGGGGCATGCAGGTGCTGAATGGGAAAACCCTTACCAGAGTGCAGAGAAGGGAGGCGGTCGAATGATAGGCAAAGCAAGGGTTGGGCGCATAGAGTTTAGGGTTAAGATAGAGAGCCCAGGAGGTGTGTAGGGTTTTAGGTAGTGAATCGATGGTGGGGGGGGCACGTGGGCCTCATGCAAGGACCCACGATGCCCATTTCAAATTTAATTTTTTTAATGTTTTAATTTTATGTAATATTTTTAATTTATTTTAATTTTAATTTTATTATTATTATTGTTTAAATTATATTAGATTTGAATATAAATTGTTTTAAATTAGTTAAATTTGAATAGATTAATTTTTTTTTATGATAAATATTTAAATTATGTATATATATTTAAATTATATATTTTAAATTAAATTAAATTATATTTAAATTTAGGTTTAAACTTATGTTTAATATATATTTTAAATTATATTTAAATTTAGGTTTAAACATATATAGGTTTAAAACTAAGGTGATTAACTCATTAGTTCTTAATAATTAATCAACATTAGGTTGAAAATCACATTAATTAGTTTTAAACGAAAAATTTAAGGACTTAGACCAAGATAAGTGGGAGGGGGTTTCATGCACACTAGGAAAGTAAGCTAGAGGAATTGACGAGTGTGGTGCGATGGTAGCATAGCTACTAGGAGAGGGAGTCAATAGTTTTCTTAGGCAGTGACACCAATCTTAGACACTTTAACCCTAACCTAGCCACCTCCCCTAAAGTGAGTAACGTCTATTTACAGACAAGTAAAAAAAAACTTACGCCTAACCCTGTTTTCTAGTTTAAGTTGCACAAATGTGAAATGTCCTTGAACTCACCTGACCACTTTGGTTGATGTAGATTAAATTATACAGGATGGTTAGGACTCGAGGAAATCGAGGCATAGGGGCATCTTCGCAGGGACCGCCAGCGCCGCCACCACCATCGCCTGAACTAGCTCTCATACTGCACTCTTTGGAGGCCATAAATGAGACTTTAAAGGGGCATTAACTAGCAAGGATTGAAGTGGAGCCCCCAGCATATGGAACGGGTAATCCAGAAGCGTCGAGGGATTTAGGGGGAGGACCTTGACCTGAAGACATCACTATAGAATTGCAGAAGATCAAACTTTCGGAGTTTGCCGGGGGTCGTGCCAGTGAACGTGTCGAGGCATGGTTGGAAGGCATGACAAGGTGTTTTACCTTAAGAGACTATGCGTCAACTTCAAAGGTGAAGATAGTGATTTTTTAGTTGAGAGACAGTGCCTTGAACTGGTGGGGCAACCTGGAAAGGCAACTGCATCTTACCCCATACACCATATCTTGGGAAAATTTTGAGGAGAGGTTCCGAAGGAGATATCTACCAGCTTTTTACGAGGAACAACAGGTGGGAGAATTTCATGCTCTAGTACATGGAAACAGGACCATAGAAGAATATGAGATCAGGTTTATGGAATTGGTCAAATATGTTTCATACATGGATAACGACCAACGACAAGAAGAATGTTTTGTCTATGGGTTAAACCCTAATATAAGGGCTATGGTGAGGATGTGGAAACCGTCTTCACTAGCAGAAGTAGTGGAAAATGTGCGTTATGTGGAGGAACACATGAACTTAAATGGAGGTATGATACTGACCTTTCTGCATCATCCTGGATTCATGGGGAAGGCCCCTAGGACATTTCCCAGGGGAGGGGGCTCAAGGCCACTTCCATATGGTAATAGAGTCACACCAAGGACAGTAGCCGTAGGGATTTCAATGGAAGCAAGTGCAACATCCTGTTCATCACCAACGACGCAGGCAGGTCCATGACCATCTCAGGGAGAAGCTAGTAGGGGTAGGGGTTCCAGGGGAAGGAACTCATTTCAGAGACAGTCACATAACAATGTGCAGGTTCAATATTGTGTTACCTGTTGGGGATGTGGAGGACCCCATTACCAACATGACTACCCAGAGTTACAATCAGGATTTGTGCATAGAGAAGGAAAGGCCCCGATAGGAAGAGTAAGTAGCAGCCACCAGATTTATGCAGCAGTTAATAATCGCCAGGCAAAACATCAATCCACGGTGGTGGAGTCATCACGTATGCTAAATCATATCAATGTCAAGATTTTATTTGATTCTGGTGCTATAGATAGTTTCATTTCACCATCTGTATTAGAAAAGAGTGGGTTGGCAGCCTACGAGCACGATGAATTTAAACAAGTCGATATGGCTTCAAGGGAAAAACAAGCAGTAGGACCAAGCATTGATAATTGTATAGTAGACCTGAGAGTGTGTACTACTAGGTTGAAGGTTTACGTTACTTCTCTCGAGGCATATGACCTAATCATTGGAATGGATTGGTTAGAAGCCCATCGATCTATGGTATATTGTTTCACAAAAAGGGTGCTTTGTGTTGATGACGAAGGAAGGCCAGTAGAGATTCAGGGTGTATGGAGAAAGGTGTCTTTACGCTTTATCTCAACTATGAAGGTTAAGTGGTGCATGAGGAAAGGGTGTCGACTGTATGTAGTGGAAGCAGTGAGTGTAAGGAAAGGACCCTCCTTAGATCAATACCCAATATTGTTAGATTTCAAAGATGTTTTGTCGAACAAGTTACCAGGGTTACCTCCTAAGAGGGAGCTTGATTTCACTATTGAGTTAAAACCTGGTGTAGAGCCAATTTCTAGAACTCCGTATAGGATGACAACGCCATAACTTTGTGAGATACAAATGCAGTTGAAAGATCTACTCGAATTAGGACTAATAAGGCCCAGTGTCTCACCTTGGGGTGCACTAGTAATTTTTGTAAAGAAGAAAGATGGTTCCTTATTATTGTGTATAGATTACAGGGACTTGAACCCTGCTACAGTGAAAAATAGGTACCCAATGCCATGAATAGATGACCTCTTTGATTAGATGAAAGGAGCAGTGGTATTCTCAAAAATTGATTTGCGATCAGGGTATCACCAGTTAAGGATTAAGGAAGGTGATATTCTTAAAACTACGTTTCGAATTCAGTTTGGACATTACGAGTTTGTCGTAGTAACTTTTGGATTGACCAATGCACCAACCATATTCATTGGCCTCATGAACGGAGTATTCCGGAAGTACTTAGACCGTTTTGTACAAGTATTTCTAGATGACATCCTCATATATTCCAAAAATGAAAGAGAGCATGAGGAAAACTTATGAGTGGTGTTGTCCTGCCTTAGAGAAAACAAATTGTATGGGAAGTTGTCGAAGTGTTCCTTCTTCTAGAAATAAATTCACTATTTAGGACATATCATTTCCGATGAAGGAATCTCTGTGGACCCAGAAAAGGTAAAGGTCATTATGGAATGGCTAGTGCTGAAAAATGCCCATGAGGTAAGAAGCTTCATGGGGTTAGCAGGTTATTATAGGAGATTTGTGGAAGGGTTCTCTAAGATAGTGAAACCCATCACCACTTTGTAGCACAAGGGGGTCAGGTATGAATGGATAGAAGAATGTGATAGTGCATTCATCGAACTTAAGAGGTTACTAACTAGTGCGCCAATTCTACGAGTGTCGAATATGGAAAAGGACTTCACAGTCTGCATGGATGCCTCTAAGCAAGGGTTGGTGGCCATGCTAATGCATGATGGAGGAGTGATAGTTTATGCCTCAAAGAATTTGAAGAAACACAAAGATATTTATGCTACTCATGATTTAGAGTTGGCAGCTGTAATGCTATCTCTTAAACTTTGGAGGCACTATCTTGTGGGGTTAAACTTTGAGCTCAAAATAGACCATCAAAGTTTAAAACATCTCTTCACTCAAAGGGATATAAATGCCAAGAAAAGGCGATGGAGTGAGTTTATGAGTGAGTATGATTTTGGTATTTCATACATCAAAGGAAAGGAAAATGTGGTCACAGATGCCTTGAGTAGGAGACCACGTGTCTTCTCCTTGGTACCTTTAAAGGTCAATCTGAGGGAACGTTTGTTGATGCAACTCCATGGATACAATTGGTATTTAAAGGTTACTTCAAACCTCCAGAGTGGGAGGCAATTAGATCCAAAGTATGAAGGATATAGTCTGGAAGCAGACGGACTGTTAAGATATCAAGGAAGGATGTACGTCCTCGAAAGTGGGGATATTCGAAGCATCATATTGAAGGAATCCCATAGAGCACTTTATTGTGTGCATCCGGGTGTGAAGAATATGTACACATAAATGAGGAAGCTCTTCTTCTGGGTAGGCATGAAGCACGATGTAGTCCATTTCATCGCCAAGTTCCTAGAGTGTCAACAAGTGAAAGTCGACCACCACCACCCGGCAGGCCTCCTACAACCACATGATGTTCCTATGTCCAAATGGGAAGTCATTTCTATGGATTTTGTTGTGGGGTTGCCGCTCACATCTCATAGACGCAATGCCATTATTGTGATAGTTGATAAGTTAACCAAGAGTGCTCATTTTATTCCAGTTAGAGACACTTACGATGTGAATAATGTGGCACATGTTTTTGTAAGTGAGGTTATCCATTTTCATGGGATACCTAAGAAGAGCATTTTAGATAGGGACTCCAGATTCACTTCTAGGTTTTGGACAAGTTTGCATTCAGCGTTGGGGACTCAGTTGAACTTAAGCACAACTTATCATCCTAAAAAATATGGGAAAACTGAGAGATTAAATCAAGTCATGGAATACATGCTCAGGATTTATGTCATGGATAATCAAACCCATTGGCATAAATACCTACCTTTGGTAGAGTTCGCCTACAATAAAAAATTTCATAGCTCCATCGGAATGCCACCCTACTAATCTCTATATGGAAGGCCATGCAAAACATCGTTGAGTTGGGATAGATTAGAAGACTGAGTAAAAGTTGGGCCAGAATTGATTCAAGGGATGGAGGAATAGGTGATTCAGATTAGGAAGAGACTAAAGGAAGCATAGGATAGACAGAAAATTTATGCGGATGCACACAGGACTGATCAAAGTTATAAAGTGGGAGATCAGGTTTTCATTCTTATCAGTCCTAATAAGAGTATAATTTGGTTCAGGAAGGGGACAAAGTTGTCACCTCGATTTATAGGACTGTTCAGAATCCAAGAGAAAATTGGACCCATTTCCTATCGTCTCGTACTGCCACCGCACTTGCATAAAACTCATAATGTTTTTCTATTGGTATGTTTTTAGACAGAGGTAGAGTATGTGTGTTTGTCATTGATGGCGCTTGTTTGTCATTGATGGTGAATATCAACATGATTATATGGCGAAGATAAACACGATCGGTAGCATAGCGATAATGGAAAGATCGGGAAGTCCAAAGGAAAGAGGTTCAAACTAGCAATATGTGAAATCACGATAAAAATCTTGACAACTGATTCAAGAAGGACATGTGGTGAATGAAAAAGGTTTTGTTTTGGAGTTTCATAGATCGGGAAATCCAAAGGAAAGAGCTTCAAACTCGCGATATGTGAAATCGCGATAACAATCTTGACAATTGATTCAAGAAGGACACGTGGTGAAATCGCAATAATATCTAGACCATTGGTTCCTATAGAACACATGGCGAAAGATCAATGTTTCACTAACTGGAAAGTAAAAGGAGAAAAGTGCTCGTTTGATTGACGAGTGGTCATATCTCAAGGTCACATCATCGAAGGCTTAAGGGAAGGAGCTAATTGCTAAGTTCCATCTCGACATTCACAACTTGGATTATCGAGACTCTTCATCACAGGAATCGCGATATGCGAGATCATGAAAAGATCTGTATCATCAGATCACCAAGGATTGTGGACCATTGATCAGGCATGAAGAAGGCTCATGAAGTGGTGAAATTGTTATAAGATCTGGATCGTTGATCCAAGAGGGGCACGTGGTGATAGATCAGAGCACGACAAAATACCCGAGACATGAAAGTGAGAAATGTGTTTTCAAATAAGGCTATGGTCACAGCTAGTGGTCACATTTGTGGAAGATGGAGGAAGAAGCTCGTGGTGTTAAGCTCCATCTCAGAGTCTCGGTGATCACGACTTGGAGAATCAAGACCCTTCATAAGAGGAATCATGATATGCGATATTGCGATGAGATCTGGACTGTCAGATCATCGAAGATCTCGACCATTGATCACGCTCGATGAAGTTTATAAGTTCATGAAATACGAAGAAACTTTTTACACAGCCTGTGGTCACCGTCGGTGGTCACATGAGGGGAAGAAGCTAGCAGTGCTAAGATCCATCTCAGAGTCTTGGTAATCGTGACTTAGAGTGTCGAGATCCTTTATCACAGGAATGTTGAGATGCAAGATCATGAAATTCAAATTCTATTTAGCACTCGGTCACAGCCAATGGGCATATGGGATAAATGTGAAACCCTGCCGATTTAATCCAATGGTATAGGATAATTTGAATATGATCAGAGGGCTATTGTTTCACTTCACATTTAATTAATCAGTTATGATTTAGTTAGCAAAACGGATTCATGATTCTTGATCGGTTGGCGATTCAGTTGCTGAGGCATTTTTGCCCAAGAAGATTCGAGGTGTAACTGATGAGGCATGTATGAATAAAAGGAGATATGAAGTGACTGTGTATGGTTGGTTGTTCTGACTGAAAAATGAGTTGAACTGTAGAAAGGTAAAACTACAACATGCGCAATGTGAACAAAGCTCAGAGATAAGGAACAAAAGTTGAACAGAAGAGAAAAGGGGAAGAGAACAAAAAGTGCACATATCAAAGAGAATGAGAAGGATAGAGAAAGAACAGATAGACAGAGACAAGTCAAGCCAAATATGAACAGAGTAGAAGAATAGTGTAGTAGAGAAGAATTGCAGAACAGTGAAGAAGTGGTAAGAATTGATTTATCTGTGTTGTTGGTTATTCAATCATTTATTTGTATCAAGGGTGGTAGGGAGGTCCTAGGAAGGATTGTTGTCCTCAGAGGTTCAAGTGGGTTCTTGAACACAGGGAGTTGTAGCTTCGATCTAGTTGCATCCAGAAAAACCAGGGTGGCAAGGTGGTGCAAGGGAGAATAATTGTTCTCTATTATACAGGTTGGTGCCTGTGTGACTGGAAGTTGGTGCTTCCATCCAGTTGGTGCTTCCTTCTAGTCGGTCCTAGAGAAACTAGAGAGTTGGTGCTCTCAACAAGTTGGAGCTTTTAAAAAAGAGTTAGTATCCTTACTTTGAGTTGGTGCTCAAACATATATGATGTACAGAACTTAAAAGACTGCCTATCATTTCGAAGAAGAAGAGTTTTTCTCCCTTTATGGGTTTCCTCGTGAAAATATGTCTCTGTGTATATCTTATGTGTGACTAATGCTCATTATTTATGTTTTCCATATGTTGTATAATGTTGATGATCACTTGAAGAAAGATTAAGAATGGTTTAATAGACTCAAAATTGTTTAAGCACAATAACAATTGATTCACGCCCCCTCTCAGTTGTCTTATTAATTTCAACAATTGGTATCAAAGTAGGTTCCTTTTATTTAAAGGTAGATATGTAAGCTTAAACATGACAATTCATGAAGGGACTTCAGCCAGTAAGCCTCCTCTGTTTGATGGAACAAATTTTTCCTTTTGGAAGGTTAGAATGAGAACATACCTAATGGCGTTAGGTGTTGATGTTTGGGATGTAGTAGAGACTGGATATACAAAGTCTGTTGTGCTAGCTTCCAAGGATGATAAGTTAGAATTTAGCTTTAATGCTAAGGGAATGAATGCTATCTTGAATGGACTTGCAAAAGATGAGTTTGTAAAGGTGATGCATCTTCAAACTGCCAAAGAAATGTGGGATAAACGTATTAGTAGCTATAAAGGAAATGAGAAAGTCAAAGATGCCAAACTTCAAACATTTAGGTTGAAGTTTGAACAACTAAAGATGAATGAAGATGAAACAGTTAGAAAGTATTTTTTAAGAGTTGAAGAACTTGTGAATCCCATGAAGGCTCTTGGTGAGAAGTTTGAAGAATCAAATTTAGTACAAAAGATTTTAAGATCTTTGCTTGATAAATTTAATCCAAAAGTCTCTGCAATAGAAGGACTAAATGATCTTAAAACTATGTCCATCGATCAAATCCTAGGAACTTTAACTGCATATGAAATGAGAATCAACAAAGATAAATCCATCACTAGAGAAGCATCTTTTAAAGCATACAAGAATACTGATTCAAATTTAGATGATATTGAGGCAAAATTTGTGAGAAGGTTAAATAAAGGATCAGGAAAATATGAAGGCAAGATTCGCTTCAAATGTTTTAACTGTGGTAAGATAGGTCATTTTGCATCTAAGTGTCCCCATCATAAAAAGGACCAGAACTCTGATGATGAAAAGAAGTACAAATTCAAGAAATATAGTAAGAAGAAAGGTTTGTGTGCAAATAATGACAATTCATCAGAAGACATAGATAATGATTCATCATGTGAAGACAAAGTGAATTATTTTATGCTTATGGCTATGGGAGATATTGATGATGAACATACAGGAGGTGAAATGGATGATGAAGAAGATGTGGTTGATATGGAAGGCGAATTAATCAGTGCTTTGGAATAAATTGACAAACTCGGATGTAAGAAGAGAAAACAAAAATGGTTGTTGATGCATTTTAAAATGGATGATAAAAAACCTGATGAAGACTTTGATCTACTAAAAGTGGAGTTAGAGGAGGCAAAGAAAATAGAAGACATTCTGAAACAATAGTTATCAGAGAAGAAATCAAAGTGTGAAGCCTTAGAAGAAGAGATAGTAAAAACCAGAAAAGAAATGGAGAAGTTTAAGGCATTGTATCACCAAAATCTGTCTAGTATTAAAGCCTCAGAAGAGTTAACTTCCATTCTAAATTAACAAAGGAATCCAAAGTTGAAATATGTCTTGGGCTATGAATAAGGATCAAGTAGTAATCATTCAAGTAATACAGAAACCATCAAGTTTGTCAAATCCTCAAACATTGACAATAATCACTCTGCAGAAACAAAGAAAGAGAATCAACCACCGAGAAGGAATGAAAGAAAAAGTACCAGAACTCAATCTGTAGATCAGAGAGATTATCGACATGAAAGAAGTCGACCTCCTCAAAGAAGACATATTGTTTCAAGGTACAAAGGTTTTTTCTATGGTTATTATTTTTTTTGCTCTAATTTTGGTCACAAAGCTATAAACTGTTCTATAAGATTTAGATATGAACACTCAAGATATTCAACGAATAACCATCTTCCACAAAAAAGATCGAGACAACCAAGAAACAAACAATCTTAGACTATAAATCATACGATGGTTGGGAAAAGGACGCAGGTTAGGCATAACAATAGTTATGAGCATAACAATCACTGTGATCTTCTATTCAGTGAAGCAGAATGTTACATCTACCGTAATTATGGACATAAAGCTACAAATTGTCGATTAATGAATTACAAGCCAGATTTGATTCCCACTGCTGAAAATGTCAAGGTTTGAAAGAAGAAAGTAGATGACAAGTGTGGACTAGTGTTATCAGCCCAAAAACAAAATAATTCCTGGTATATTGACAATGGATGTTCCAAACATATGACTGGAGACAAAAGTAAGTTTCTAACTTTAAGTGAAAACAAATCAGGGAATGTAACTCTTGGAAACGATGCACCAGGAAAAATAAAAGGTAAAGGAATGGTAAGTTTGAGTAATGGAAAAGGAAAAGCTCAAGATGTGTTGTTTGTAGATGGTCTGAAACATAATCTACTAAGTGTTAGTCAAGTTTGTGACAAAGGATGTGAAGTTGTTTTTACTTCTAAATACTGTAAAATAAAGTATTTGAGTTCAGGACAACTGGTTGCAAAAGGAATAAGAACAGAAAACAATGTCTATGTGTTAAATGAAGAAAAAGAAGAATGTCACTTAAGAAAATATGATGAAAGTTGGTTGTGGCATAGGAGACTTGGACATCTAAATTTTGATCATATAATCAAGCTCAGAAACAATGGGGTAGTAAAAGATCTTCCAAAGATATCAAAGCCATACGAATCTGTAAACCTTGCCAAATAGGAAAGCTTACTCGCACTCAGTTCAAATCTAAAAACTTTCCTTCAACATAAAAACTTCTCCAGTTAGTACATATGGATTTATGTGGACCATCAAGAAAAGAAGGTATAGGAAAAGAAAACTATTTTATGTTGATTATTGGTGATTATTCTAGACTAAAGTGGGTTGCCTTTTTGAAGGAAAAATCTGAAGTATTTGAAAAATTCAAAGTGTTTAAGGCTTTGACTGAGAATCAAATAGGAAAAAGATTGAAGGCGGTGAGGTCTTATAGAGGAGGAGAGTTTAGTTCATGGAACTTCAAAGAGTTCTGTGATAAACATGGGATCAAACGAGAATACACTATTCGAAGAACTCCACAACAAAATGGAGTTGTTGAGAGGTAGAATAGATTAGTACAACAAATGGCAAGATCAATGATGAATGAAAGGAACATATCTCAGACATATTGGGCAGAAGCAATTCATACAACTATTCATATCCTTAACAAAGCACATCTCAGACCACATAGTGACAAGAGTCCTTATGAACTATGGTTTGGAAGACCTACTTCAATCAAATATTTTAAGGTCTTTGGGAGTAAATGTTCTATCAAGAACAATGATGAAAATATTGGCAAATATGATGACAGGGTTGATGAAGGTATCTTCTTGGGCTATGCTACAAATAGTAAAGGGTATATATGTTACAATAAGAGGCTACATAAATTAGTTTATTGTATGGACATAAAGGTTGATGAAGAAGTCCCAGTCAGGAATGTAAAAAGTGTTGAACCAAGAACATAAGATATAGTTGAATATGAAGATGAAAAGGTCCAAGGATCAGGAAGAGAAGAATCTAAATCAGATGAATATACAAATACTCAGGCTAACACAAATCAGCAGAAAGAAGCAAAATCACCTCTCAGAATTGTTAGAAAGAATCATCCTGAAAATCAGATAATTGGAGATATAAATAAAGGAGTTCAGACAAGAAGGAAATTGATTAAAGACTCAGAACAATCTTATGTTGCTTTTTTATCTATGATTGAACCTAAATGTTTTTATGATTCCAGCCAACATGATGATTGGATTAGAGCAATGAATGAAGAGATTGATTAGATTGAGAAGAACAATACATGGGAGCTTGTCCCTAGACCTGAATATAAGAATGTAATAGGTTCCAAATGGGTGTTCAAAAATAAAATGAATGAAAAAGGACAATTTGTTAGAAATAAACCCAGATTGGTCTCTAAAGGGTATGCACAATTTGAAGGTCATCACTTTGATGAAACTTTTGCAACAGTGGCAAGATTGGAGGCCATCAGAATGTTTCTTTCTTATTCATGTCATAAGAACTTTAAAGTTTATCATATGGATGTTAAATCAACATTTCTTAATGGAGATCTAGAGGAAGAAGTATATATGGAGCAACCTGAAGGATTCTCATTGACAGATAATCATAATTATGTTTGCAAGCTGAAGAAGGCCTTATATGGACTGAAACAAGCACCACGAGCTTGGTATTATAGACTGGAAAAAAAATTACAAGACAAAGGGTTCAAGAAAGGTACTGTTGACAGCAATCTCTACATTAAGTCTGAAGGTGATAATTTACTAGTTGTTTTGGTTTATGTAGATGATATTATTTTTGGTTGTACTAATGAATCATCTGTCCAATGGTTTTCTAACTCTATGCAAACATAATTTGAGATGTCCATGATCGGAGAATTGTCATATTTTCTTGGTTTACAAGTAAATCAGAGTTCTGCAAGAATATTTATCTCTCAAGAAAAATATTTGAAAGAGATGTTGAAGAAATTTCAGATGGAGGATTCCTCTCCTGTTAGCACATCTATGGTGGTTGGTTGCAATCTTAAAGATGATATTTCACTAGATTTTGATCAAAGGACATATCGCTCTATGATAGGCAGTCTTCTGTACATCAAAACATCCCATCCTGATATAATGGAAGTTGTTGGAATGGTAGGTCATTGTCAGTCAGATCCTAAACAAAGTCACTTGGTAGCTATCAAAAGGATATTCAAATACTTGAAGGGAACAATGACTTATGGTCTGTGGTATCCCATAAATCAGAATTTTCAGTTAACTGCTTATTCAAATGCAGATTGGGCAAATTGTGTGGATGAAAGAAAGAGAACCAGTGGAGGTGCCTTCTTCCTGGGTGACACGTTGGTAGCATGGATTAGTAAGAAGCAAGGATCTATTTCCTTATCAACTACAGAAGTAGAGTACATTGCTGCTACTACTTGTTTCACTTAGATTTTGTGGATGATTCAAACTCTTGCAGATTTGAAGGTAAACTATACTGATCTGATTACAATTCATTGTGATAACACTAGTGCCATTAGTGTCTGCAAGAATCTTGTTCTTCATTCCAGGACTAAGCATATCCCAATAAAATACCATTTTCTTAGAGAACAAGTCACAAACAGAGTTGTTCAGCTGAATTATATCCTCTCCACAGAACATATAGCTGATATCTTTACTAAATCGATAGCAGCGACCCCTTTTGGATATCTTCATCAAAAGTTGGGGGTTATAACGTCTTTCGTCTAATCTGTTCACCTGGTCAGGGGGAGTACTTATTGAATATCTGTTGTATTTCTAAGCTGCTCATAGTTGACAGGGGGAGTATGTACTGCAACAGCTCAGGGGGAGCGTGTTTCTTATTTGACATTGATGTCAAAGGGGGAGAAAGTGTGGTAATTTCAAGGATGTTATAGCGGTATAGTTGGATGTTCTTCAAGGGGTTGCCATCAATGCCAAAGGGGGAGATTGTTGGCAGGTTTTTAGACAGAGGCAGAGTATGGATGTTTGTCATTGATGTTGAATATCAGCATGATCAGATGGTGAATATCAACACGATCAGTAGCATAGCGATAATGTCAAGATCAATAATTTAAGCTCAGAAGGAGGAAAACAATCAAAGAACGACAAAGGTTTTGTTTCAGAGTTTTGCAGATCGGGAAATCCAAAGGAAAGATGTTCAAACTCACGATATGTGAAATTGTGATAACAATCTTGGAATTTGATTCAAGAAGGACACGTGGTGAATGAAAAAGGTTTTTTTTTGGAGTTTCGCAGATCAGGAAATCCAAAGGAAAGAGGTTCAAACTCGTGATATGCGAAATTGCGATAACAATCTTGACAGTTGATTCAAGAAGGACACATGTTGAAATCACAATAATATCTAAACCATTGGTTCCATAGAACACATGGAAAAAGATCAATGTTTCACTAATTGGAAAGTCAAAGGAGTGAAGTTCTCGTTTGATTGGCGAGTGGTCATATCTCAAGGTCACATCGTCGAAGGCTTAAGGGAAGGAGCTAATTGCTAAGTTCCATCTTGACGTTCGCAACTTGGAGTATCGAGACTCTTCATCACAAGAATTGCGATATGCAAGATCACGAAAAAGATATGGACCATCAGATCACCAAGGATTGTGGACCATTGATCATGCATGAAGAAGGCTCATCAAGTGGTGAAATTGTGATAAGATTTGGATCATTGATCCAAGAGGGGAACGTGGCAATAGATCATAGCACGACAGAATACCCGAGACATGAAAGTGCGAAATGCGTTTTTGAATAAGGCTATGGTCACAACTAATGGTTACATCTGCGGAAGATGGACGTAGAAGCTGGCAGTGTTAAGATCCATCTTGGAGTCTCGGTGACCGCGACTTTTAGCATCAAGACCCTTCATCATAGGAATCGCGATATGCGAGATCGCGATGAGATCTGGACTGTCGGATCATCAAAGATCTCGATTGTTGATCAGGCTCGATGAAGTTTATAAGTTCACGAAATATGAAGTGCCTTTTGGCATAGCCTGTGGTCACTGTCGGTGGTCACGTGAGGGGAAGAAGCTAGCGGTTCTAAGCTCCATCTCGGAGTCTTGGCGATCGTGACTTGGAGTGTCGAGATCCTTTATCACAGGAATGTCGAGATGCGAGATCATGAAATTCAAATTTTGTTTAGCACTCGGTCACAACCAGTGGGCATATGGGATAAACGTGAAGCCCTGCCGATTTAATCCAACGGTGCAGGAGAATTTGAATATGATCAGAGGGCTATTGCTGCACTTCACAGTTAATTAATCAATTACAATTTAGTTAGCAAACCCGATTCATGATTCTTGATCGGTTGGCGATTCAGTAGATGAGGCATTTTTGCCCAAGAAGATTCAAGGTGTAACTGATGAGGTGTGTATGAATAAAAGGAGATATGAAGTGACTGTGTATGGTTGGCTGTTCTAACTAAAAAATGTGTTGAATTGTAGAAAGGTAAAACTACAACATGCGCAATGTGAAGAAAGCTCAGAGATAAGGAACAAAAGTTGAAAAGAAGAGAAAAGGGTAAGAGAGCAGAATGTGCACATATCAAAGAGCATGCGAAGGACAGAGAAAGAATAGATAGACAGAGACAACAACTCAAGACAAATATGAACAGAGCAGAAGAATAGTGTAGCAAAGAAGAATTGTAGAACAGTGAAGAAGTGGTAAGAATTGATTTATCTGTGTTGTTGTTTATTCAATCATTTATTTGTATCAATGGTGGTAGGGAGGTGCTGGGGAGGACTGTTGTCCTCAGAGGTTCAAGTGGGTGCTTGAACGTAGGGAGTTGTAGCTTCCATTTGGTTGCATCTAGAAAAACCAAGGTGGCAGGGTGGTGCAAGGGAGAACAGTTGTTCTCTGTTATATAGGTTGGTGTCTGTGTGACTGAAAGTTGGTGCTTCCATCCAGTTGGTGCTAGAACACTCAGGGAGTTGGTGCTTCCTTCTAGTCGGTGCTAGAGAAACCAGAGAGTTGGTGCTCTCAAAAAGTTGGATCTTGTAAAACAAAGGTAGTAGCCTTAGTTTGAGTTGGTGCTCAAACATAGATGATGTACATAACTTAAAAGACTGCCTATCATTTCGAAGAAGAAGAGGTTTTCTCCCTTTATGGGTTTCCTCGTGAAAATCTGTCTCTGTGTATATCTTATGTGTGACTGATGCTCATTATTTATATTGTGCATATGTTGTATAATATTGATGATCACTTGAAGAAAGATTAAGAATGTTTTAATAGACTTAAAATTGTTTAAGCACAATAACAACTGATTCACCCGCCCTCTAAGTTGTCTTAGTAATTTCAACATTTTCATGTATCTGTTCTACATCATTATGTTGTTGATGAATCACATAAAATAAATTGGAAGGAATTGTAGGTATCGGACATGAGAACCCTCACGGTAGAACTATTACGCATATTGGACCATAGAGTCCAACAACTCAAGAATCCTCTGATAGATCAAGTTAAGGTCCAGTGGGACAAGTATAGTCCAGGATCTGCTACTTGGGAAGATGTCGAGATGTTACGACGAGATTTTCCCTCACTTTTTTGACCACCTCGAGAATATGTTTCTCAAAGGTTGGGTGTATGTAACACCACCTTTTTACTCAGACAACTAGGATTACCTAAGGCCTAAACACCTTTATTTTCTATTCACAGTGAAACTATTAAATGATACCCTTGAACTTTTAAGATGTACGAACCTTTATGAATGTTTAAATATTATTGATGATGATGGATATGATGCAATATATTGTGAGAATGTAAATTTTATGAATGTTTAAATATTATTGATGATGATGGATATGATGCAATATATTGTGAGAATGTAAATTTTATGAATGTTT
>ML781626.1:427050-442589 GCA_009831015.1 Picea engelmannii | reverse complement strand
TCTTTTCCCTTGTATCATAAAATACTTTAAACTTCGGGATGAAGTTTCCTGAAGGGTGGGTGTATGTAACAACCCTAGTTAAATAACTAATTGTCAAAGTTAAATAATTGTTTAAGGTTTATTAAGTTTAATTAATTAAATAAATAATTGTCCTAATGTATATATTAATTAATTAACTATCATTTATTATTAATAATAATTATTTATTTATTTATTTATTTATTGTTTAATGTATATTAATTAATTGATTAATTAACTCATTAAATATTTGGGTAATGAATTAAAGTTTAATGAATTTTAATTTATTAAAAGAAAACATAACATAATGCAGGAGGGAACTATTAAGGAGAAGGGGATAAGGTGGTTGGCATTAAATGGATAGATAAGGTGGATGGCATTGAATGAAGGGAGGAGGCGGTGAATGGAAGGATGATATGAGGGGGCAGAGGCATTCGAGAGAGGGAACTTTTGATTTTGGGGGTAAGGAAGCATTATTTTGATATTAAGGGACTGTATTTTTCTGGTTTTGAGTTTGGTGGATTGTTACATGGGAGCATTGGTTGTTGGGATTTTTGGGCTCGGGGGCTAGGAATCCTCATGGAATGTTGGAGCTAGGGAGTTGGATAGGCTCTGTTCCTAGCTGGTAGGAAGGAAAGATTCGGTTTTGGGCAGATTTTGGGTAGAGCAGCGAGGACAAACGGAGTTGGGGAAACAACATCACTGAGAGGTATTTATGTCATTCTCGATATGATGGTTCACTATTTTACTAACCTGTGTATTTTTAATTTTATATATAATATTTGTATATCAAGTTGCTCAATTATAATTTGTTGAACCATGAACTGTTAGTGTGTTAGTTGTTGAATATAAAACCGTAAAGAAATTATGTTATAAATTTTATGCTTAAATGTATTAAGTTTTAGGTTCTGTTAGCAGGACCATTACATCAATCTCTTGTTGGACAATTCATTATATGCTCATCTTAGTCTTTCAAATTGTTTAACAATGAGCACTTTGCAACTTTCTAGGACTGCCTCATTGATATCAAGGATTTTATTGGCATTAAGTTTCCTTGAGTCCATGCTCTAAACAACCCTTTCTCTACTCTTTACCAACATTTCCCTCCACTATGGAACCATTTTTATACTCTTTCCTAACACTTCCCTCTAATATGCTTCGCCCATCACATAGTTGAAGATAGTCATTCTGACTTGTGACCAAATTATCTTCCTTTGAACATCCCTTGGGAATTGATCATTCATATTCTTAGAATTTTGATTTCATCTAGCTCAACGTTTTTTACGTCATTGATTACTAACTCCTCTTTTGGTAGATTAACCATTGGGATTTCATTTTCAATATTGGAGCTTTGCTCTAGCTACTTGGTGGTTGTGATAAAACTGGTGCCAAACGTTACAAAGGGCTTGATTGATGGCCTTGGATCCACTAGGGTTGGAGAAAATACAACTTAAGTGTGCTTCCTTCTTCTATCTTCTACCTTTTCATAATCCAAATCTCTCCTATATATCTCCTCTTTCTCATGCTCCCAATGATACAATCTCTAAATTAAGGATTGAGATACAAAGCATTTCTCAACGACCACTTGATGAGGATCATTTACTTTGATCATGTATAAGAGAATATTGTATGTTTTATATTCCAAGGGTAATTTATCCCCAACAACCATGTCAAATATTTGATAACTATTGATTTTTAGTGGCAACTTTGGCCAAAGCTTTTTCTTGTTTTTTTTTCTTGTTTTTGTTGCCCCATGTAGTATAGATTAAAAGGTTACCTAGTCCTTGATGAGAAATCAAATAGACACATTGTTGGGAAGTGTGTGTGGAATAATTAATGTCCCATATATCCTAATATAATAGAATCTCTCTAGTAGGTACCAATAATTAATTTTCTTCAACACTTCAATGGACTATGGTGAAAAGCATAACAACTTCTCACCATAGATTCTTTCATACAAGGGAGCCAAAACAAAGTCAAATATAATGGATTACTTCTGCATGGATTATCCACAAGCCTTGTAAATAATCATGTACAAGTGCAAATCAAGGCTACTAGGTGGGCTTGAAACAATAGAACTCTTAGCTCACACATACACAATACATAAGATAAGACACAATGTAAAACTCAAGTGCACCACTATCTAAGGGATTTTTAGCCTTTGGAATACATTGTGCAAGAAGATTAGATATGAAGTCTACCTAATAAAATATTATCTTATGCTCGAGCACCCCATGCATAATCAAAATCAATCTTAACCGTATGCATCTAGTGCCTCGTCTACCATACAAGAGCTTCAAGAGAATTTCTAAGGCTTTAAGTTCCATTTGCAATTTTTTTATTAAGTGTACCTTATTTGTGGTAGTTTGGAATGGCTTAACTAAAAACCACCATGCCTTCACAATGTTACAAACATCATGCATTTTGATAAAATTTTGCAACCACCAAAGGATTACTGACATTGTGGGAGGTGAGAAATCATACATCCTTTGAAGAGTATTAACGCCATATTGTTCAATTATGTCATCACTCTATGATTTCAATGTTCAACTTGTTACATCCACATTCTCAATCAAGGTATTTAGCATGTTTATGCATGGAAACAATTCCTCTTTGTATCCCACCTTGTGGAATCACAAGACCTTAACATTAAAATCCTTGGGTTCCTGTCCTTGGCTTATTTTTCTAATTGCAATGATTTGTGGAAGCTTCAACATAATTGTACATATAATAGAGGAATGAATAATTAGGCTTTGAGGCAATGTTAAGTAGCAACACCATGTCCATGACACAATGAAAAGATACAATGAAAAGACGGGTAATGCTCTTTGTCATGTGAGACACAATGAAAAGAAGGGTAATGCTCTGAAAAAATATTATAAAATGATTGACATGGCCATTACCAACCCCTCATGTTTAATCCTTAAAACTTATTATTGCATCTTCCCAAAAATTTCTTTTTTCATGTTGCATCAAGTTTAAAGTTTGCACATTGCTTGGAAAAAGATGCTTGCCACATGTCACATGTCACAATAATTTCAAAGTTGCATATATCATGTCACAAGATTTTGGAAGTTGGATATTGCATATTCAAGTTCTATTTGTTGCCTAGAATTCATAGCCCAAGCACAAGGCACCAGGTATGGCTTGCATTCTCATGTCTTGAATCAAGGAGTATTGAATCAATATATACCGAGTCTTATAAGAGAAGTTGAAATTATCATTAAGTGTATAGAAAAATTTCATTCACAGATATATACAAGCCATAGAAATAGCCTTGTGTGTATTATCAGATGAAAAAGTACCCATAATGTCAATGCATTATATGCATCATTACATGTTCATCTATATAATGTACATCTAACTGTCTTATAAAATTATTACATGACATCATGAATTTCTTTTAGTCTTCTTTTGTGCTTTCCAGGTCTTAAGTAATTCATCCATATCCATGTCTTTGTTTACTGGGTTCTCTTCAGCAGTTGATGTTGTTTCAGTCCTTTCACGACGAGTATGTCTGGTCTTGTATCCACGGCGTGAATATTGCTGTGAGGGGCCATCACCTAAAAAAATAAAAGATATTAAATTTATATGGCCAATTTTTAAATATCATTGAAGTAGTTCATTAATATTAAAAAAAAACTTTGCAATGTAATTATTTACCTGGTCCTCTAGTCGGCACCATTGGAATGGCTGCGAGCCTGTTCACCTAATCTTTAGGTCAAGGAGGATCAACTATGATATTCTCTTCCATTGAAATGTCAAAATTTGTAAGTACAAAATTATTAAGTATATGATTAATATATAGACATTTTACCATCGTGGGCCTCAGTCACAAGAACATCTTGGGGCTGCACCTCACTTGGATGGGGCTGTTGGGGATCACCATGATCTTCTAGCTGAGTTGCACTATCAACACTCTATTTTCCAGTACTAATGGTTTCATTGATAGTGTTGCTCCCTTGATTAAAACAAAGTAAGATATTAAATTATGGATGATATCAAACATTTACGTATTTTATAAGTAATGAAAGGTTAATGTGGACTGATTTTTATTTACCTTATCTCGCAAATTGGATCTTGGGGTCTGCCCCATGATTTGTCTGTGACAAACCATGACTTTATAACCATACTTGTAACCAATTTGGAGGTCTTCCTTCATGGTTTCAGTTCTGAAGTCGTCGCCTTGCATTGCATAAGGGTATGGTTTTTTAATGTTTTTGGCTGCAATTACCTTAAAGTTGTAAGGTGATACAAAT
Source organism: Picea engelmannii (assembly GCA_009831015.1). Lineage (NCBI taxonomy): Eukaryota > Viridiplantae > Streptophyta > Pinopsida > Pinales > Pinaceae > Picea > Picea engelmannii. The sequence continues at coordinate 438,312 of ML781626.1, read as the reverse complement.
AATATTCTTAAGATTGTTGGGTACTTACGATTCATGACTGTAACCTCGAGTAGCCACCCTGGCCTGTCTTGTGTTGGCCATGTTTGGAAATCCTTGCATTGGTTGCCTTCGAAGTTTCATGCAACCTATCATCAAAATTTTCAAGTATGTTATATATAAACACACTTTTATTTAGATCTAAAGAAAAATAAAGATGGTATTGAATTCAAAAAATTGTAATTTACCTTGGTGTACCAGTTATTTGTTCTCCTGATTTTTTCAAAATCTTCTCTTTTGCATCATCAATGATCGCCTTCCACTCCCTCTCTGGAATTGAGGGAGGATGCTCATACCTAGGATTTATTTCCAAGCTTCATCTATAAACATCTCGCTTATATTTTAAATATTCACCCACTGCATATGTGAACATTTTTTTATTGAATGTGTCTACTCCAAAGAGGCCTTCAAGATAATCCATAAGTTCCTTTTTGAGGTTGGAATTCTGGAAATTCTACCTCATGCGTAAGGTTTCCCAAAAAATCGACAAGGTCTTTCTCTCTAGGTGCCTATAAAAAAGGTTGTTTCCTACACACAAAAATATATGATTATTAATTCAAAATTAATAATCTAGATGATTTATGTACTAGGACAACATTAAACTATTAAAATATGAATTAAAACTACCTAAGAGTCTTGATTTTTTTAATGGAATTCCATTATCGTCGACCAAAATGTGCACGGAAGGGTCCCCGTGCTTGTCACACGTCTAGCTCTAGGAATTGCAACCATCTCAACCACATCACTATGATCCTCATCTCTGCCACCATCTCTAGACTCTGATCGAGGTGTGGATGTCTAGCGGTGTGTGTCATGGATCCTATCTAAATTAGGTGTGGAATATGGAGAAGTAAATATTTCTCTATCAGTTGTATGACTGCTTGCATCGGGACTCTGTAGCGTCTCTATAGCACCACTACTACCAACACCGGGCTGAACAGGCTCCAAAAATTCCTTTATAAAAAAGAAAATGTTTTTTCATGAGATAATGTAAAAGTTAAAGAACAAAGTATCATAATTGAACATATGATTACATTAAAAAAAAAACTTTAAATTATGGTTATTACCTCAAATGTGTTAAGTTGTGACATAAGGAGCTTGATCTTTTCTTTGACGTCGGGAGTTTGTTTTGGATGATCTAACAAGATAGCAAGTTCCTTGTTAGCTTTAATGATTTTTTTTTTATCAAGATCATTGGATCAATGCATGAATAAAACTCATCCTCATTGGCGGAATCATGATCCACATGGCCTGCAGACTACATATAATTTCAACAAAAACAATGTTATTTCAATAAAATTATATAAGCAAATAATAAAAACAACGTAAAATGAAAGTGGAAATTGATAATCATTTACATGTTCTGTGACTGGCCCTTTTCCACGATCATCCTACCACATTATAATATAATTAGAACCCCCAAATATTTAAAAAAATGTTAATGATAACAAAAAACAATGTTAAAGATAATATTTACAACATTGTTAAAGATAATAAAAAAATATAATGCAATAAGTAGAGGTTTCTTAAAGAGTTGTTGCATAAGAACCTGCACACTATTAGTCAATGTTTCAATTCAATTAAAATGGTAATCCACTAATAACTGTTCCCCAGGAGCTATCTTTTTTATTTCGCATTGGACTACTCGATTCTCTTCACGTCCCTCATATATGCAATTCGTTTGTTTGTTTGTTGTCCCGGGTTGTGTGTTGTTTATAAACCATGTTATATTGTTGGAATCTTTAGGCCTTCCATCAATATAGATAGTCGCTCCCTTATTTTTATCCTTGTTTATTAGTTGTATATAATTTGTGGCGAGTGCATATCTCCTCATACTTCGCATGTACAGGACCAGTCACATCCAATCGTTATAATTGTAAAACGGTCCGACATAGTCCATCAATTCATTTACTGTATTGTATTTTACAATTATTCCATCCATGGAAAATATCCCCAAGCCATGCAGAGAGGATGGTGCAATGTGATATGTCCTATTATTGATAATAAATTCAACATCTATAGGAGGTAGTTCCTTAGGTACCCATTGTTTCACCAGATGCGTATACCTGAGTGGAACAACTATGTCTCCTATGCTCTCATCATCATAAGAGCATGATCCTGCTTCAGCAAGAAAAAATTTCATGCGTCTACAAAAGTTTATTCTGACTTTTTCACCTCTGGTCCTTGTTTTCTTATCATATCTACTAGATGCAGTTGCATTTCCAGCCTCTATTTGTCCTAATATTTCCTCACTCAATGAAGGAATATCTGAAAAGTGTCTGTTTGGTTGTACCTTCAGTTGTATGTGCATGTGTTGTTAATTAGTATTCCATCATCATATTCAGAGTTCTAAATAAAAAAATTATATCTTTAGTTTTGGATGCACAATTAGACTAGGGTGCAATTACCAATATTAGTGGTCAACCACCTAATTTAATGTGATATCCCTCTTGATTTTGAACATATTAAGGACATATTAATGTGATAACACTAAGGACATGATAAATTTATCATATGGATCTAAGAAAAAAATAGTAGTAAGGTTGTTGTTTGTTGGATTTGTGCAAATTAGAATTATTATAAGAAATGTCCATTGAAGATGAGGGTCAATGCTATGGAGTAATAAATCCAACCATCAGTTGGTGTGTTGCAAATATTGGGTGCTTTATGATGCAGGAGCATTGCCAACACAATCAAGTGAGCCATCACATCAAGCGGAAGATAGTTGGACAAGCCAGCACACATTTTTGAAAATACCTTGGGAATTGTTGTGTTATCTTAAATGATCCATTTAAGAGACATCGCACTTGTATTGTAATGGACCTTGAGCCTTTAATCTCTCGTCCTTAGGTAGATAGACGACATTTACTTTAGTTAATGCTGGTAGATAGATTTTAATTGTAGATTTGATAGTTTAGAGTTCGAGAGGGAAAACAGATATAGACACCCTCATTGTATCATTGTATCATAAGCATCCAGCATCTAGGAGAGAAAGAGCAAGCATAGAACTGTGTAGAGAACATCCATGTACATATATTGAATTAATAGAAGAAAGCTTTGATTCAAATCCATGGTTATGTGTCTATTCTTTGTGTGGTGATATTATGCTCATGAATGTTTGCTTCCTGTCATACATTTGCTTTTATATGTTGTGTATGTGATTTCATGGTTGAATTGAAGTCAGAGAGGAAGAAGAAATTAGTTTCAATTGTTTCTTTAATTTGAACCAAAGAATTCCTGCAAGGAGTGCAGTCGAATTTGTCCGCAAGGAGTGCGTTGACAGAAGGGTTCACTTAGAGGAAACTTTTGTTCTCAATTCTTCGAGGGTGCAGATAGGCACAGTGCCGTGCAAAGAGTGCGCAGGCCAAGCTAAGTCTCAGAGTTGCGATTCTGAGCAAAGTATCGAAAGAATGCTGCTACAGGAGTGCGCAGGGTCAGAAGACTTCAACACTTAGAAGTTGTTGAAGATTTGTTGCAAGGGATGCATGCAAGAAGTTCTCAAAAGAACTTAAGAAGTCGAGAACAAACTTAGAAGGAGTAGGCCTTCGAATTCATCGAAGGATAAGTGTAGGGAAGTTGCCGTTGAACGATCGAGGGAAGCGTCACAGGTTGATGAGCAGACAAGGAGTTCCGTGGAGGGACATTTCTTCCTTTTCATTTATTGTCACAAGGAAGACGGACGGACAAAATCATCCGAGGAGGTTTTGCGAAGTTCTGTGGGCCATTGGATCTTGCGGAGGTGCAAGGAGGTTACGGCAGAAGCATTTAAAGGTTCTAATCTCAGGAGAGGCAGAGCGTTGATACAAGTCGGCCGGGTCCATTGTATTATTCGTGAGATCGCTAAATCGGGATCTCGGGAGAAAAGTGTCGAAGAATCGGCAGAGGGAGTTGCGAGTTTGCGACACACGATATCTCGAGTGGTTTCATAAGTCGTGTGGGACCACAAGAGTGAGTGGAAGACAAGTGGCCGATATAGGATATCTCGCGAGCTCGGGGCTCGTAAGTTGAAAGCCCAAATACTAGGAGGTCCAAGTCGCGAGGTGCGATATCCTGACGGTGACGTAAGTCGTGTGGGAACGCAGGAGCAAGCGGAGTACAGGTGGCAGAAATCAGAGTCTCGCGAGCTTGGGTCTCGCAAGTTAAAGGTATATATATTGGAAGGTTCAAGTTGTGAGGCGCGAGATAGAGAAAGCGCGACAGGGGAATATCGGAGTCTCGTCACATCGGGACTCGCAAAGCAGAGAAATTAGTGTGGAAGGTCACGAGTAGCGAAGGAGTGAGGGCGCGAAGTCGCGAACGCACGATAAGGTTGTATCGGTGTTTCGGCGCTTCGGGTATCGGAAGGCGGAAATCCGAGCGCTTGGTGTCGCGAACAACGAAGTCGCGATAGGGCGAAGGCGCGATAGAGCGGAAAACCCCGACAGGAAAAAGTCAGCGAGTTGACCAGCCATCGGGTCTCAGGGATTCGAGAGTCCCACGATCAAACGAGTACAGGGCAAAGGTGCGAGGACCGATCTTCCGAAGGGAAGAAGAGAGGGGCGCAACCAAGAGAAACTGTGGGGTGCGGATTTCCCGAAAGGGAAATAGAAGAGTAGTTCAGCTCTTCGGGCCGAGGAAAGAGAAGGTCCTGGTGAAAGCGATCGTGCTCCGAGGAGTGCGGTTTCACCACTTTAGTTGGCAATATGTCTAAGGCAAGCCAATAGTAGAACTATACAAATATTACTTTTGTTCGATACAAGAGTAGAACTATACAAATATTAGTTTTGTTTAAGACAAGATTAGAACTATACAAATATTGGTTTTGTTCAATCCAAGTTGAAGAATAAGTTAGTTATGGCGATAATAATAATATAAGAATAAAATTCTCCATTGACCTTGTGTAAACCTTTCCATTTGGTGTTTGTTGCACTAAGTGTAAAGAACAATGTTGGAGAATTATAAGACATAAGTTAGGTATGAGCTATTTGTTACCTCTTTATTACCTTTTATTTTAATTCTATCCATATTTTGTATTGATCAAATGAGGAATTAACCTGAAACTGATGCCATTAGACACAAAATCAATCCTAAGGCAAACGAAGGAGAAAAAACAACACACACTAATTAATCTAGGAGTCAAGCATGCAAACAAACCTTCTCACAAAGAAGTGCTAGTTGGTGATGGAATCAAACATTGCAGAATCGATATGCAAAGGGGATAAGTTTCAGCGGGTGGGAAAGTTACGTTGACAACCTGCTTAATGAACTAACTCCCTAGTACAAGTTACCTCAATGAGCAGTGGGCAACCCTCCAAGGAGTCTAAGTGAGTCTAGCCAATGTCGATCCTAGGTACAACACCATCTTCCCTATGATGTCACCTTGTGTAGGAAGTCTAAAAGATTATGGCCTCTATGGTACCACCTATTATACCAAAGCAGAGGGGGGACAGTCGATAGTCGACACCAAGATCAACAAAGCAGGGTTGATTACTCTAAGGGCCACAATGCGACATCATGATTGACCCTTGTGTTAGAAGGGCTTCCCAAAGTCAGTGATATAACAACTAGATTTCACTCCCTAACTCAAGGCTTTATGTTTGTTTAACATCTTTGGAAATTTATTCTCACAATCCTATTCCAAGGCTCTACACTTAAGCTAAGATGGGTTTGAAGAGCCCTAGAAAAGTTGCTAGATAAATTTTAATTAGCGCTTGATTTTAGGTTGTTGTTACTCAAAGGAGTGGTCATTAAACTGATGGCATTTTGACTCGACTCTTTAAACAATGCAAGAGGAAAATGAAATGCAATAAATTCAACTTCGATGAAAACTAGCTATGGGAAGGAGCAAGAGGTTTCCAATTCTATATTTTTGCTCATATGGAATCCTTAAAGATGGGGGTTTCCAATCTGTTGATGGTTCTTTCTCCCAATTGTTCTTATTCCTTTCAAAGTTGTGAAATGTGGGAATCATTCCTATTTATTTGCAGTATTACAATCTGTCATAGATAATATTTTATGTCACTCTTTCTTCAACACGGTACTGTACAAATCCTCAACTTTTTATCAAAAGATCAAAGAAAACATGTTTTTTTCTAATGACTACATTTCCAACTGGTGTGGCAACATTTGGAGAATAAAGAAGATTCAAAACATTTTCTCGGGTAGACATTCATATTCCTTCTAGTGTGGCAACATTTGGGCAACACATGAGAGTCAAAAACGTTTTTTTTAACATATATTCTAAAGTCATATGCATGGCATTGTTTGGGCAACAATGGCAATGCAAAAACGTTTTTTTTTAATTAATGAAAAACTTAGTGCATGCTATCCACCATTTTTTCTAAAACAAAATAGTGAAGTTTCCAGGAGATGGCAATATATAATCGAAATTTCCCCCTTGCAGTGAACAATTGCAAGAAGAACAGGACCTTGGGGAGATACCGGAAGGAGATTGGAAGTAATGTCAGTCCACCAGTATCTTTGGATGCCCATAACATAAGCAGGTTTAAAAATTTGGGTCCATTGAACTGGTTGATTATGAAGATGAAACATACATGCATGCTCAGGGGAGTGACACCTACATTGGACATAGAGCAAGAAATATGTAAGGATGCCTCAATGTCTCAAATTTGTAGTGTAAGGAAATGGTATGGCCCCAAGATTGCAGAAAAAGAAGAAGAGATCCAGGCTGTGAAGGTTGTCACCTACAAATAAGGATGAAGAGCCTCTGAAGAAACTTATTTTGCTTTGAATGGTGGGAGAAATGAGTATTGATATTACCAAGTATTGGTGTCAGCAATATCAACTTTTTTGAGGTTTGATGAAGGCATTAAACCAGATGAATATGCACCAAATATTTTCATTTTTGGGGGGCCAAATGGTAGATTGAAATCCATCACTACTCACTTTGGGGATATCTCATTACCTACTAGAATTTGACATGCCTGATGCAAACATGTGATACTAAGAATGGCTCTGCATTGACTCTAGGTATGTGAAGGCGAGCAGATATAGAAATGTATTCTCTTTCAGGAAACATGATTTCAAAATCTTGCATGTGGATGATAATGAAGTATACTCCATGAATGATTAATGGCTATTGGAAATAATGTTGCTTGTTGGGAGTTATTAGCTGTGAAAATGTGTTAAGTATCTAAAGAAAAGTTTAGGATATGTTTCAGTTCCATTCTACAATATTGAAATTTTGGATGTAAATTGAAGACTTCTATGATCCTACCATGATAATAATAATAACCAGAGTATCAGGCACATTGGTCCACTATGTAGTGCTGGGGTTCCATATCCCAAGAAAATGTCATGCAACCATGTTGGAACAATGATTTAGGATTGGAATGATTTATAGGTTTAAACAAAGTTTATTCAATCTTCCTTTAGCCGATAATGAGACAATGGAACATATTTTTCGATGCTTGATCCATGGAGAAGAAGTCGCCATGGAGGTCCTTGTTGAGCATTTAAATCCCTATTTAAAGGATTGGATTGAATTTGATGAGTCACAAAAGAAACACTAAGAAAAATAAAAGATGAAAGTTTAGCTAAAAATCATTGAATGAAGGCTCTCAGTCCATGGAAAAAACTACATGCAAGGCAAAGGAATGGGTTTATGGTGGATAGTGAGCTGGTAGGGAGACTAAAGGGATGTTTTCCAATTTTAAAAAAAATTTCTAGTGCATTTCTGAGGCAGGACGTTTGTTGCTGGCAACAACCAGCTTCCTGAACAAACTTTACTACTTTCATTATAATTAAAAACTCTTACAAATGGACATGGATCATTAACAAAAATACTAAAAGGAGGTAGTTGGCAAGGTACCGATTATCCCTTATTTTGTATAGAGGTACTACTAGTGAATTTATTCACTACCCCTTATGATTTTTATGAGCCTTGGATATTTGGGGCACTTATTTGGTTTCATGGATTATGATGAGCTAGAAGGTTTTAATACATCTTGATGGAACATATGATGTTTTATGGTTACTCTTGATCATTTGGCCTCATCCTTATTTTGGGGCATCTTTATAGTTCCAAGGGCAATTCACATTTCATAAGGCATTATCATGTATCCCAAGGCAGTCCAAGGTTGGTCAAAATAGTTTAGAGTTGTTCTTAATGTACCAAGACTTCTCATGCCATGCCATGTCCTAGATTTTGAATCACTCATTAAGAGACTTGTGTCAAACGAATTGATGGGACATCCACCTTGGAGGTTGCATTGTGGAACTATTTGTCACATGTGGAATTATCTAATTCTCCCATGACTTGAGGAGAAAGTTGGCATGATTTGAGGAGGGTTTTTACACCTTGAACACCTCATCCATGACACTTTTGGAGCTGATTTGAAGGGTTCATCCACTCTTGAGGGGTCTTACCGATGATTTATGGAGATTTTTCACCTTGGAGATCTATGTGTCCACCTTGGAAGATACCTAGAAGACTTTACTTGCATACTTTGAGGAGTTTGTTGAGGATATACCCCTTTGGAGGCCTTTGGATGCTAAACATTACACCTTGGATTCGCCTTCTTCCTTCATTAAGGGAGACATTACACTCTCTTGGGGCCTTTTCACTTGGATCTTTGTACATGTGATTTGACCACCTCATTTTTATTGTATTTTTTGACTAGGTAGTTGGAGGAAGTAATATTTTATCCCTCCCTAGGATAGATATAAGGATCTCACATGAGACATTGCTATAGGCTATATATAAGGATATCACATGAGACATTTCTATTTTATTGTAAATGAAGTTGAGCAACACTCTACATGAAGATGTTTCCTTCCTCCTTAACACTTATGGTTGGATTTTTGGAGCATTCACTCCTTAGAGCTTAATTGACATATCTTTCTTGGAACATATGGTTTTGTAAAGGTTTCTTTCTTTGTAGATGATTGTTTTCAATTCTTGAAGCTTCTCTATTGTGGTTCTTATTTGGTGCATAAATATTAATGGTGAAATTCTCAAGTCTTCTACGAAATAATTACTAGATCAATCCATTGAAGGGATTTTTCTACCATTGGAGGGAATATGTTCTAGGTTAATTCATCTCCTTCTTCCTTTGTTGGTTTGGTAAGTGCCTTGCTTTATCTATCCATATTGGAACCCTAGAAAGAAGTATTAAGTAAGAATATAAAGCCATAGTTGATCTTGTTGGTGAAGGTTGTTCCCATGATGATCCCTTCTTGTTGGGCCTTCATCTCCATTGTTAATCTTGATTAGATAAGGGATTACTATTCATTTTTGGTTCTAATCTCTTATCCGTAATCCTTGAACGAAATAGACCAGTTGTGAAGAAGGTTTCTTCTTTACTCCATAATCACCTTTGATTCACATTGACTCTATTGCCCATGTTGGATTGGGAATTGATCTCTACTTCCTTCCATCACCTTTTTTAAATCATAAAAACCCCAAAACATTGTTATACTAAAGCTACTGCTTCACTTTGTGCCTCATTGCTTAGCTTTAGTAATCCTAGTAGGAGTACCTCCCTTTATCTAGAGGAGAGGCAACCTAAACTGAAGAGGATAATTGTATTAGGTGATAGTGACGACCGTCTTAATAGTTTCCCCTTGAGTTGTGCTTTGTGAATTAGGGATTTTATCGTTAAGTACAATTTGGGAGGTAACATTTTTGGCGTCGTTGTTGGGGATAAAGTCCATTCACCCAGAAATTTTAAGATTATGCTTCATGACACCATAGTGAGAGTGTTGTATTACATATATCCTTCTCCAATAGTGTCTCCATGAAGGGACAGAGCTCTTGTTCCTTACAAATTTTGAAGATGTTGTTGGGTGTAAAGGTGAGCATATCCAATCATTTTGAAGGCTATTTGAAGAAAATACCATCTTGGTGACTCCACCTTTGGTATTGATATGAGGTTTGATCATTGTCCGTTTCATATTTTATTTTAAACCTTGTATTGAAGACCTAGAAGAAAAGAAAAATGGCATTGCCTCCACGGTTGGCCGATTGGCATGCTCCTTTTGATTTCTTAAATGTCTCGAGGTTGCCTTATAAAAACCCAAGTATATATACAATATCAATTCCAAATATTCTTGGACATGATGATTCATTCATACTACATATTTCATCTTTCATGGAATTCAATTTGAGCATGGGCATCATTCATGAAGATGTTATGATGAATGTTTTTTGCATTTAGTCTGAAAAATAGTGCAAGAGATGGTTTGGACATCTTGGTAGAGGAGAAGTGTTATGTTTTGCAAGATTTGCTGAGGCATTTTGTTGGAAATGGATCCCTAATTATCATGAGAAATGTATTCCCATTGTTGAAAGACTCAAGGAAGTATATGGTGCAAAAAACCCTATTGAAAAAACTCCCAACTCTCATCTTGAAGATGATGAAGGCATCATTGAAGTATGATTTCCAAATTTAAAGATAGATTAGTGCTTGGCTTCTACCTCCAACATTGATGTAGGTAAGGCTGCATGTGGGTAGCCCTTAACCACCCCCATCCCTACAACATGACTGATCTTTGCCAAGTATTACGTATGGATTCCAAATTTCAAATAAAATGCAAATGAAGACATTTGGAATGAAGAGTATGATAAATGTTTGAAATTCTATGATGAGGTAAGTACTACTATCCCACATTATAAAGAAACAAATTTTCCCATTTTCAAGTTGAAAAATGAAGAATTCACACAAACTTCCACCAATAATCCAAGCTTCCTATGGTCTTGGTCAAGTGATGACATTGATGTTGTTCTAGAAGAACCATAAAATGGCAGATATGATGAAACCCTAGATGCAGAGGGCCATAATGGTTCCTATGATATCATTGATGAATTGGAATTTGAGCATACTCCTAGGGTCAAAAAACATCTAGAGTTTGTTTGGGTAGAGAGAAGATGTGACAAAGCTACAGGCACACATAGCAAGTCAGAGTACACAATGATATAACCTTTATGTTGTTCTATAATGATATTCTTGTGTTTGACCCCGTTTATGAATGTAATAAGATAATTATAGGTCTTTTTTGGTTGTAGATAGAAAATAAGACTGTATTTTTTACCTTAAGGAGGAAATGCATGTTAATATGATGGAGGATGTAATTTTTTCTCCTCCTAATTTTTGGTATGACATAACCATTGTGTTTCCTAGCACAAAAATTTCACTTCAATTCAAACAAAATAATCATAGGTCATATGTGTTATATGTTGATGGTACTCCCATGTTTGATGATGATGATTATGAGTATGGGAATGAT
>ML781626.1:329362-362861 GCA_009831015.1 Picea engelmannii | reverse complement strand
TGGGATGATTACATAAATGCTCCAGCCTCAGAACACATTGATGATAATCTAGATTGGGGAACCTATTCTGAAAATTGGGCACCACATTGGGAATTGAGGTGGTCCAAAGGAATTGAATTCAGTCTCCCAGGGTTTTCTTCAAATACTAGTATTCATGTTATTCCTCCATAGCATGTGATAGGACAAATTCATCAAGCCCCTAATATTGCTGCAAGACAAAAACTAACTGAAATGGGAGATATATCCAGACTCACATCTGCTAATAGAAATTGGTTTTGCCAACATACTCAACAATGGAACCAGACTGCAACTTGGTCCTATTTCCAAATAAATAAGATGAGAACATTACACTCTTGGCCTCAACAAGATCCAAACCAAAGAATGTTTCAGATAAATTATTTTCAGTATAAGGCCATGTGGGATCATATTTGCACTTGGACTGACAGATATAGATATTATTATTGTATGACTAAATTTTCTAATCAATTCATTACTTTTCCGGAACCAGACTGGTTTGCAAAGTGGTGGAAAAAGTTTGGTTTAAATTCTAGTGCTATACATCCTAATGTTATTAATAATGCAAGAATGTTTTTATTTCATCACAGGAATTTTCCTAACAGTGTGTATAATCTACAACAAATCTCCGAAGATGATTACCGAATGCTTTTTGTGAGAGAAAGACACCCATGGGTTATCCGGACGAGATATGTTTTACAGCAGGGTGAAGATAGTGATGAAGATCCATAGATGTATCGAGAAGTATACACACAGCATTGGGATCCATACCGTTTCAATCATTTTCTACTCTGATAAGTTGATACTCGGATATGCATGTCCGATATCCAATACTCCTTAGATAGGTAAAAGTATGAAATCAAAGTCCCGATGTGAACATGGGTTATGGTAAATGTTGGTAAATCTTGATAACATTTAAGTATGAAAACCATGCATCCGGTATGATAGCTCGAGCCTGATGGTCAAAGTTAAAAATTGATGAAATAAGTGCGATGGTTGAATCCTTATGAAATTCAAAAAGTCCAATGAAATGAGTTCTATAGTGGGATCCCAATAAAAATCAAAACGTCCAATATCAGATCGAGAGATTTTAAAAACGAAAACATGCACATGAAACGTGAAACTCTAAAGGCTCAACCCCGATGGCTCATATTCAGAGATAAATCTCGATGTCAAAAAATAATAAAACAAAATACATGTAAAAAAAAATCAAAATATATAAATAATAATAGATGTCAACATTATTAAAATGGAAAAAAAATAATAAATAAAATAGATATCCAATGATTCTAGAAATTTTAAAACCATGAGTGTGAAATGTTGTATGAAAATCCCATTGTAAATATGAAATAAAAACAAAATAAATACAAACCAAATTCCAAATAAAATTGAAATGAAGTAAATTAAATACATAAATAAAATTTTAAATCCAAATTGTTTGGGAAAGTTACAAAAGAAAATTAAAATTAAATAATAAAAATATCCTAAAATGAAAATGAAAAAATAAAATAAATAAAAACAAAATGCAAGAATAAAAACAATAAAAACAAAATACAAGCCACAAGCCCATAGAACAAAGCAAATATGGATTGGTAAAATAAGGTTGATTAAAGAAAAGTTAGCTCTGGGTCAAGGCAACTGTGGATCAAGGTTTCTACTGTGGATCAAGGTTCCACACTAGGAAGTCTAAGGAATATGAAAAAGACATATTATGAGAATTATGGATGTCTCAACTAAAACTAATGTGACAAATAAATTGAAATCTAAGATTCGGATATTGAGAATTCAGCAATTGCTAGGCCAAATGAGAACAAATTTTACATAAACAAAACGATTCCAATTATGAATGAAAATCAATGTTCTGGGTTATACAAGTGTCATGCAGGGAATGGGTATCGTGACATCAATATTCTATTGGTGGAGTACACAATTCCATATCCATCTTCCGAGTTGGAGAGAAAAATATTTGGATGATGAAAACTTCGGATGTCAAGATTCCAAATGTTGGAGTCAATGATGATCAAAATATGGATGAGACTAGGTCAAGATGAATAAAATTAAGGGTTTCTCATAGTTGTCCATTTCAAATTTGAAGTGAGAAAGTAAAGAAATTGGGGTTTCCCGAGGCGTAACTTGATTTTTCCATGGTTTGGAAAAGACTTCTAAGGTTGTTGCAACGTGCAAAAAACTTGAGGTTTTTCTCCCAGGCTTTCTTTCTCTTTTTCCACCTGGGTATTGAAATACCTTGATCCTAAAACAATTATCCAAAAAAAAATCTATCTCAATATTAGTATTAACTCCATATATTCAAAATAAACTACAAATAACTGATTTCCAAGAAAAGAGTTAAAGAAATAGATGCATAGTCATAAAAACTTTAAAACAAGTATGTATCTCCTAAATGATAGGATGATACTGCAAATTGAGACATGAGAGATGGAAGTGATTCAATTATCAAACATTTAAATGTAAGCCATTTCCATGTGTCATTCATATTAACAACTGTACTATAATATACTCTAGAATTCATTGCTCCAAGCTCTTAAGCAATGTTATGAACATAGGATAATGAGGCTTGAACATGATTCATAGTTTATTATTGTCAATCAATAGATTCACATTCTAATACTTAGTTTATTCACAAGTATGCATTATCATTATTAAGTGTTAGGAGCATTATGTAGAAGGAAAGTAAAGGAAAATATGGAGAGAAGAAACCACACTACTTAGTCATGTCTATCCTACACAAACATAAGTGACTATAAGTTATTTTATTAATGTCAATGATGTAGTGCGGTGATAGATCAAGCCAATACATAAGAAATAAACAAGCCCTCAAAAGAAAATCCCCTTCATGGAAAAAGATAGAGAAATAAAAATTTCAATCAAATAAGATCAACAATACGTGAAATAACATTTAACCCATTAAGAAGACAGGACAACAATACTTGAAACTTTTTCCACCAAAAAAAGAGTTAAAGAAAAATATAAATTTAAAGGATATCACTCAAGTGTGGACCATCTGGTTACTCTTATTATCATTGCATCGGAGTGTCGCAATAATAAAATCAATCTCCTTTGTTGTTTTGTTGATATTATAAAAACAATCAACATAGTGCCCACAACTAACCTTTGTAATAAGTTAAAAGAGATAAAAGTTCCTTCCGAGCTAAGATATGCTATAGTAAGTTTATATGAGAATTTTATTTCCAAGTTGAGGAACATCGAGGGATGGTCAAAGGAAATTGAATGTAATATTGGAGTGAATCCCTTTGTTGGCCCCTACCCTCTTTGGTATATACGTTGATAAGTTATAATATTATGAAGAATATGTTGGTTTTACCAATCCAAATTGCATCGGTATAGTCATCATCCTTCTTCTTTATGATAATGATATTGGGTAAAATCATGAATCTCGGTAACACTTTTGTGACAATTGGGTTGCAAAAATTTCTAATGGCATGTTTTCAGTCGAACTCTTGAATTTTTCAGCCGAAATAGTTTTCGGTTGAACTGTTTTTTTGGCTGAAAGTTAAATCTAATGACATCAATGAAAAATATAACAAAAAATTTAAATCTAACAACATTTTTCCATTAAAACTAACTTTCGACCGAAATCCTGTAACTCTCACACTTTTCAAAAAAGTGCTCACTTCAACTTACTCCAACTTGGGGAGGAGCAGACTCCTTAAAATACTATGAGTCTGGTTTTAGAACTAGTGCCAACATTTTCATAATTGAATCTACTTTCTTTTGATACAATTTGTATTCATTTAATTGTTTCTTAGTAATTTTAGTTAATTTTTTAAAAAAAATGTTTGCATATTATTTTTAGATGACATAATGATTCAGTAAAACAAAAAGCAATATCTACAATAATACACAGTAAAAAATTATGTAAAAATTATATTATGAAACCTTTCATTGTCCTATTCAAAAGGTACTTTTAGATTTTAATTTTAAATAAAAATTAAGACAGATAAATGGTATCAATCTAAATGTGTTTAAAATCAACATTTTATTTCAAATTGATCAAATTCAAAAAATTGTAGTAATTATAATACTAATTCATTGTCTTCAAAACTATAGTCATACTTTAACATAGTCTATTTAGATTATTGCAACATATTTCATTTTTTCATAATCAAAAGTTTAATTTAATGAGTAAATTGGTGTCAAAAAACATAACTCATTATCAATGCCTTCATTTTTACAGAACATACTGTCAAACAATCACTAAAATGACATATCAAATGTGAATAAAAAAATTTCAAAAAATAATCAATAGAAAGATAAAAAAATATTCATGACAAGTTTTGTTTTTATTGTGAAGTGAAATGATAAATAAAAAAATAGTTTAGTTTACTAGAAGTTGAAAAACTTCTGAAAATATATTTTATTTTCTCAAAAAACAAGGAAAATAGACACCCAGATTCATTATTTTACCCTCATGTTCTCATGGAAACGAATCCCTATGACCTCTATAAGAAACTAATAATCCTCAAGGACTTCTTATCTAGTATGGGTATGACTACAAACAATGATAAAACAAATGTTATGATAACTAAATCCCAAAATATCACATGTGATAATTTTGTATATGACAACAATAGCTTGGAGGGAAGTGACTTTGTACAAATATCTTGGTTTTGAAATTCATTACAAGCTAAGTTGGAACTATAGTGTTGAGAAAAGGATAAGTGGAGGGTGGGAATATTATTATGGGCTTGAAAAGAAGTGCAAGATAACATAAATTTGGATATGGGATAAGAAAAACCCCTCTTCAACACTCTTGTCACTCCTATTATCTTATATGGATGTGAAATTTGGGGATGCAATATCTCTAGAGAATAATGGAGAAATATAGAGCAGATTCAAAATAATTTTTATCACTTATAATCTCAAAATTAAAGACAATACACCTATCCTATCCTCCTTATAGAAGTGATCCTTTCACTCATTGAGACAAAGGCAATGATTAGGTATTTAGTGTACAAGAATAAGACAAGAAACATGGATGAAAAATGATCCCCAAAAGTTATTCAAACCTCAACCAAAACCACCAACTCAAGTGAGGATGGCATAAAGATGTCAAGTCTTGGCTAAATCATTGGGGTATACAGGAAGATGGGACTCTATAGAATACCAATAATATTAAAAATATTGTTACATCTAAATTTAAGGAGAATATGTCGTATGATTACGAATTAGAGGATAAAAAGAAATTAAGATACTACAAGAAGGTGCTAAACCATGATCTAGAAGATCAAAAGTATCTCTCAGTTTTGAATATAACAAAGAAAAAAAAACAATATTGATAAAATTCGAACCAATTCCCATGAGATACATAGTGAGATTTTGCATTGGAAAATTCCTAAAACACTCTAGGATGAAATAATATATCATCTTTGTGACACTAAGAAGGTTGAATATAAAAATAACTTTCTCCTAGAATCCCCTGCGTATACTCAATTTAGATCACAATTTCAAAATATCTTTCACAATATCCCTCACCTCATAAGTCATCAAAACTATGGTCATATTAGAATGTTTCTATTAAACATTTTTGAACATATAAATAAAATTATAAAGAAATATAAATAAGTTGTTACCTTTTTTAAGGTCTAATAGACCAATTTGGTCTCAATGGACACTAATAATAATCAACATCATCACCATGTTAAAAAATCAATAAAAATGCAAATACAATGTTTTTTCTATTACTTATATTTGTTTATGTGTTTTCATATATAAAACAATATAATTTTGTTTTTATTTTTTATTTTTTTAACCAAAACTAATTTTATATTAATATTTATAAAACAAGGTTGTGTTGTAGCAATCAACTTGTACATAGACTATTTGTAGGTTTCCCTTGACAAAAACTATTATAATAGATAGAGGTGAAGGAAAAAATAGACATATAAAACTAGATTCCCAAGTGTTTCTACAAGTTTCGTTCTATACAAATTGTCCCAACATATATTTAACCCTAAAGAACATGAAAACTGAGAATATCTTACACACTACCTTGATCCTCATGCTCCTTTCCACTGAATTGGTGACCTACACCCTCTATGTTCACAAGATCTAGATTTTGAAAATGGTTTCAACTTCATTCCCTTCTTTATGCACATAGCTTTTGTGTTCCCAAACTATTAGAAGGAAGAGAGAGGTTCTCCATGCAATGAGAAGAAAATAAGGCTAAAAGTCTTCCACATTGATATTCCAATGCTTCAATCCTGTGATTCTTTGAGAGCATGAAAATTGACTGATTGGCACAATGTGTGGCCCAATATTTCTCTAGCTCAACAAATTTGATGGTGAGTTTCATAATGGCACTGGTATTTTCTTGAATAACCTCTTATTCCCTTTGCAAAATATTTTTTATTTCTCGGGGTTCAACAATGTCCATCTCTACTTAGATAAACTTCTTTTCCAACATTACATACCTAATTCTCACTATTTCACAACAAAAAATACTAGAAAAGCACTAAAGTTGGAAACTCTCTTGATCCGACCTACTTCTTAACAAAGGAAAAAATATAAAATATAAAATAAATGACCCCTTACATCAAAAGGAAGCATAATACCCACAATACAAATAAGCTACTCAATATACTCCTCTTCCTATCATTGAACTTCCCTATAGCAGTTCAACGAACCCTAGTTATTCATCTTGCCACTCATTCAACAAACCTCAATTCAACATCACTGACCTCCAAATAATCAAATAACCACCCTATGCCAAGAGACCTGCAAATCCCTCAACTTCGTTATCCCATATTGTTTTACCCTCTCCATTTTAAATACTTGAAATAGCCCGAACAAAGCCCTTCATTGTAAGTGAGCTTCTGGGCTCACTTGCTTAAGATAAATCCTTCCCAGCTACCTCGAATGCATGTCTCGGTGACTTTTTCTATGGTTTTTACATAAAATTAAGTATATTAACTTAAAAATTAAATGGATAGTCCGATTTAACATTAATAATTAGGGTATAGTTGAAAAAACTAAGTCCAAATTTTTCATAAGGACACCAAAGCTCATTGTAGTGGCATATTTCATCCACACATTTTCTTCACCATTCAATTGTCTTCAAATATGGTATAATTCCATGTTATTGAACTAATACATTGTCTTCCTAATTCTCAAAATGATTTTGTGGAGCTTGAACCATCAATGTTTAGTTTTCTTGATGGCCACCATGATAATGCTTAGAGGGTCCCCAAAAATGATCAAACTCCTTATTCCTAGATTCCTTTCTAAATTGAATACACACCACGATGCATAAGCCTTTTCCTGATTATTCAAAGCTTCTCCTAAGGTTCATGCATAATGCTCTATATTTTCCCCCTGGGATCATGAAGACTCCCACCCACCCTTGTAACTCCTAATTTTATCTTTGTTTTACCTAAAAATAATTTTTTATTTTTATTTTTAATAATTATAATTTTACACTAAGTATTATAAAAAACACATCCTAATAAGTAGATAAATTCGCTATGTAAAACCAAATATACTAAACAAACCAAATAGATTATATTCCCTCTCTTTTATTTTATATAATAAAATATGAATTTATTGACAAAATAAAAATATATATATTTTTTAAATAAAATGTTATCACATGACTTTTGGTGGATTTACAGTTCAAGTAGATATGTTAATAAACTAAATTTTAAAAAAATGAAGTTCATAAAAGCAAAATTTAAAAACAACCAAGTATAAAATTATAAAAGTAGAACAAAGGGACAATAATAACTATAACAACATATTGTTATAGATCCTTTTCATGAAGTTTTAGATGATTTTCTTTCAAATCCAAAAAAAGGAAATTAGACATGAATATACAAGAGATTTGGGCCTAATCATAATTGTAGAGACATAATTGTAGAGAGAATAGAATGTTTCGTTTTACAAGGTTCCTTCTTATTGGTAAAATTGTATATAACATCTTCCATCATGCCGTGTTGTATCTCAGAGCACAAGCCAATCCTACGTGACCCCCTCCTTGATATTGACTATTAATCGGTGCCCTTCTGATTTAATCATCTCCAACTAAATGACCCTTGATCCTTGAATATATATAAAGAAGTGTGGTTCCTCCCTATCCAAGGCTACCCATACCATCTATGGGAAACAAGAGTGGGAGCCACCAATTAGAAATTAAAGGCATCCAAGTGAAACTATGATTCACCTCTCCCTTTGACGGAATGGAAAAGCTACAACAATAGCTAGAGGACCTCTCGTTATGCATGGAAGATTAGTAAATTACCTCAACTCTCTAGGATGAATAAAGATGACCTATAGGAAAGTTAAATTTTCTTATGACAGGTAAGTTAAATTCTACTTGTCACAAGGAAGAAGAGCATGCGATGCTTAAATTAAGGAACTTGTGGTTGGAGAAAGGTGACAAAAACACAATATTCTTTTATAATAAATCAGAGGCTTGTTAGATTTTCATGTTCAATATAAGTTACTTTGGAATTTTATTAAAGAGTCTCCCAATAAGAATCTCTTAGGTATTTATATCATGGCTATTTTAAATCCATATACTTTGAAGAAGAGTCACCCCTGGATTAAACCAACCAAGGGATGATACAATAAATCCCAGATTTAGTTATTATAGAGGAGAAGTAGGCCCCAATCCATCATATATAAGATGAAGAAGTCATTAGTTCCACATGGGATCTTAATATAGATAAGGCCTTAGGGTTGGATGCAAATATTATATGATTCTATATAGATTTCTAACACATAATCAAAATATGACTTATGCATAATTTTAAATGAGTCATACTACCAATGGATTTGTGACGACAAAAACTTAGTGTAATATTGTATTAATTATGTTATTGTTTGAGATGTTCTAGGTTGTCAATGGAATGATGTCGAGGCACCCTGAGAGCTAAGACTCATGGTGAGACTTAAAGCCATGCTTGCACTCAAATGAAATTATGCAAAAATTGGGTAAGTTTTTTTCTCTCTCTAATACAAATCTTGGCCCTCAAACAATCTCAGTCCAAATATTAAAAAATTTCATCCCAAGAGGCATTTTTCCACGAGTGTTTTAGAAAATACAGTTTTAAGAGCGGGGGAATGATGAATTAGAATAAATACATGACAAGAGTATAAGGAGTTGCAAAGAATGAATATTATATCTTATGGAAATAGAATAATGTGCTGAGAAATTAAGAATTCAACAGTTCTAACACATATAACAGATCGTTAAAATATGCATCGAATAGTTAAACATCTTCAAATATTTAAATCCATAGGGTTACCCTCTGCACATCATTAAGCATATGAAGAAATGACAAGAAGTGGTCATTGTTAAGAGGAAATCACTTCAATATCATAAGCATAAAACACATATAGGAGCTAGACATGTATTTGTGAAATATAATTGTCGGGATGAAGTGATTTTCTACACCCAATGTGATATTTAGAGATCTATGGATTGCATGGGTGTGCGTATGTGGGGAATGATTATTGTCCTCCATCAACTGTAGGTAATAGTGTGATGATTAGCACAGACACGAAGACATGAGGGAAAATATCATGTTTAGAGATTTTTATCCATCAAATGATTTGGTGTGCAATCATTATATCCCTCACCCGCTTGAAATATTCTCCCCCGTTCCTTTTATGAACACGCAACATCTTCCTAGTGGCTTAGCTCCTTTGAAAGTTTGGGGAAAGGGAATTTTTTTTTTAGTGATGTCATGTTGATTTCATCATGGTCCCACATACACGTGGTAACTTGATATTGGTCCATGTCGATTCTTATGTGGCATTAAGGTCGGTCTACATGTAGCTGAGTATGATATACTACCCATAGTCACTAGTGGAACCTTACTAAATAGGTGATATTCTTGAATTAGCTTTGATGAGTGCCTTGTTGGCATGCCACACTGTCTTTGATTTTCATGAGAATCCTAGGTGGAATACTTTTCCAAATCCAAGTGTCACTGAATAGGCATACAAAAGTGTGTTGAGTGGGAGAATATGTGTTTAGCAAAAACCATAATACCACTATCGCAACCCAAGAGGAGTGGTTTTACCCTCTTTTTTCTTGTTAGGAGACACCATTAACTTCTCAACATGTGGCAACTAAAACCTCCCTCACACACCACATGCATGGTATGTCCCTTTCACTTCCATGATGTGACTTTGATCACCCGTCGTAGATCTAGATTGATTATGAGCATTGGATGATCAAGCCATGCACCTTAGATAAAACTCTATTATTAGGCGTGGTCTTATGATATTTCCTTCACAAAGGGATTAAGCCTTTCAAAAGTGAAATTATCCCCATTTTTCTCCCGATAAGCGCCCATACACTTAAAGCTTATTCTTGGGCCCTTAGGGAATGACTTTTCTGTTGAAAGCTCTAGGGCACTTGAAAATATGATATATCTTTTGGTCCAGGAGCTTTGTAAGCTCGACCAACATGTATTTTGGGACATGATCAAAATTGGTATTAAAAAATTCCAACCATAGAAAAAATGAGAAAGGTATGGTCATCAATACATACATGTGTGTGTGTGTGTGTGAAATTCATTTAATAGATTGTGGCATTCCTTCCTCTTTAGAATCCTTCAAAAATTTGGTTTTCATCCACAATTTATTCATTGCGTTAGAGATTGGATTGATCAAACTTGGATACATCCACTTCACCTCGCCAGTCCACCTCACTAATCCCATTATGATATCATGGATAATACTCAAGGAATTTCCCTCTCAGTTAGCTTTTTGGTGTTTTTCTATTAATCAATAGCATAATTACATGCTTCAGAATCACATTACATGAAATATTAACATAATTACAATCATGGGGAAAACAAGTTGTTACACATATCTTCTTCTCAATATTTTTCTAGTCAATACCCATGAGGCTCCCTCATTTATGTGTTGAGTTGTAATACTACATTGCATTCCACTTCTTACACTTTTGAGACTAATTCTAGCTTCAACTTGTTGTTGGTTAACCTCTTTATTATGCATTCTCATAAATTTATATCCTTGCAATCTTTTCCTTTGCAACTCGACACCTCTATCCCTAGAGGACACATTCCCCTGAGTGTTCATATCCTGCATGTGTTTCCTTGCATTGAGCATAGGTATGTTCCTTTCACTTGGAACTAGATTTTTTTCCCATGACATTCATTATTATGATGCATTATAGTATTGTTTTATTCTTTTTCATGCATTATAATATGAAAAACAAAAACAAAAACAAAATAACAAAAAAAGAGCATGGAAAATATTTTTCTTTTCAATTTATAGCGGCAATCGAGTTTCCTTTGAAGAAAGAACAATTTTTTGATTCTATGTCTCAATAGTTTGGGTTAAGTATGGCTTTAGGAAACTTAACCAATTACATAGAGTTTTTACTCCTTTGGATGGTTATGCATCCAATCACTATGGAGAGTTTGTTGATGCCTCCTATGTCACAAAATTATGTCAATGTTCATATTTCAGTCCATGCTTCCTAAGTCACTCTATTGTGTCGTGCTTTTGTTCAAATGAAGTTTTATCCCATGTTGGCCATTCGTCGGAATTCCTAACTTTAATTTGGCATTCTCGTATGTCAAGTACTTCTAATAATGATAAGAATTTTTTTTCTATACTTGTGCTAGTATGGAAGGTCCCCATTGACTTCTTTCTAGAGGATCGACTCCTATCAACTATGACACATTCCTCTAATATTTTGAGCTAGATTTTCACCCTAGCCCTATTTAAATCATTGATAGGTGATATTGTGCTCAACATATGACATTTCATCATTGGTCATTGACCAAGTGGTTTCACTTGTAATCGATGGAAAGAACATTATTTACACATTGGGATTCATGTAGTACCTTGGATTCCATTTTACCCCATTGGTGGTTTCCTCATTTATGTCAGGAAATTTCATTTTTAGCTTCTATTCAGAGAGTCAGTTTCATGCAATATTGCATCTAGTCGACGTGAGAGACATACTTCGTGGTGGTTCCTTTCAATCTTTTCATATGAGTTCTTCTAAATCTTTGGCCTTCTTCTATTGCTCGTGTTGGATGATGGGGGATTCCTCCTTCTAGCAGATCTCTTCCTATCGACTTCGACACATATTTCTATGGGATAGGGACTGGAATTTTTATCAGTACCTTGGGGATTGCAGTCATTAGTGGTAGGTTCCCTTTCTATTGAAAGTGGGAATACATTGTTGTCCCCTAATTGACAGAATCTTCAAGTGTTCGACGTCGATTCCTTTAGTCAGACTTTCTAGAATGTACTAGGTACCTTGATGCCCATTATCAATATCAGTTGGTTTTCTCACATTTTTTAATGGTATACATCAATTGTCGTTAATCAAATGATTTATTACTATGTTTAAATTTAACACATTTATTCCTATAGTCTAGACTAGTACCATCGGTGGTTGATTTGAATACCTCATGTCTGTAGTAGCATCACCTCCTTTATGTTTTTCCCTGAGTTGCGTTAGATAATACCACTTCCACTTATGACATTGGTACTTGTGGGGGATCATTTTTTCAATCCTTAATTCCATATATCCTCCTCTAATTCTGAGACATAGGTCCACTATGTATCTCTTTTGTGGCTATGATCTTTTGGCATTGATCCAATGTGTATTCATTTTCGTGGCCATGATCTCATATTATATATATACATATTTCATGGATATGCAATGTACTTAATTTTTTGGCCATGATTTTATCACTCCTAAGCATGGGTACTACCAACTTGAGAAGTGAGTATTCTTGTTTTGTGTTGTAGTTTTTGTTCTTGGATCATATTTTGACAACCTTCACCTAAACTTACTGCATCTTTATCTCCCAAATTTATAATGTATTTAGACTAGGAAACCCTTGTTTTATATAATCTAAAGACATGTATTTAGACTAGGAAACCTCCTTTAGTCTTATAATGTTGCGTTAGGAAACATCTTCTAACCTCACAAATTAGGGGGGACCTGTTATAGCATCAAATTCCACTACACATGCATTGATGGCTTGTTTGTATTTTCCTTGTCCTATTTGCAGACATCAATCCCCTTTACCTCCTTTGGATTCTTCAAAAAACATGATTTGTTGACATGTATATGCCCTAAAAGCTATGCAATATGCTTATATGCATGTTTCTCTATTAAAAGTTCCATGCATCTCATTTTTTCTTAAAAAAAGTATAATTTTGCATAATTATGTGTGGGGTTACATGTTTGTTAGTTTCCTAATTCCCTTTTACTTGTACACAACCATATGCAACCACTCCAACTACTTGGAGATGGTATAAATTCAGCATAAGACATGACAAGAGAAGAATGATTCTTGAAGCAAAGTTATGTTGGATATTTCCCACCTTGTCTACAATCCCTTATTTTCCAAATATTGATTCATGTCTTTAGACTAGGAAACCCTTGTTTCCATCCTCTTTCCATGCTTCCCATATCTAACCAAGAAGTTTCCCTTGATATTTTTTGGGTCTTCCTAGGCATTGGAGTTGAAGGTCCATCTTATAATCAATAGCTTGGGTGGAGGTACTTGGAGTCCATTCAAGGGGTAGTGTCGCCACAAGCGCAAGTGATAACTAACTTAATTCTATTGTAAAAGAATAAAGATGCCTCTTTCCCATGAAATTAATTTGTTCTTTGTATATGATGATCTTGTTTGAATATCTTGTTACCTAGAATACCAATTCTTGCAATTATATTTGTTTTTAAATCATTTCTATAGAAGATAGTTATTACATAGCTCCTACCCTTTGTAGTTTTCTACTTGAATATTTTCCAGGTTTTCAAAGGAATAGTTTGGAAGGATCATGTCAGGATTACAAATGTGGGATCTTCATCAGATGTAGGACACTCGATATATATGTTTTTCCTCATTACTATTAGTTAGTTATAGGATTGAGTTATTTACAAATATTTAATTGCATTATTGTGATTTGGTTTGATACTTAAATGGACAACACTATGTTGTGACTTTAACCCATATCCATAGGGATATTTCTTGTAACAAGGTTGATATTAAAGTCAAAAAGGAAAATATATGAAATTTCAGTACACTGATGTTGATTCCCTTTGAGAGTTAGATTGGGTTGATGAACTTAACCAAGTAGAACCATGTAGTATGGATGTTTTGGGATGATTCTTGCATGGAATTCTTTATATATATATATATATATCATGATAAGAATATCCATGATGTTTTATAGCTTTGTATGCATTATGTGTTCATGATGCTATGATATCTTAAGAACCTGTGGTGTTTACATATGATGTTATTTCATGTTGATGAATAGATATGTCTTCGATAAATATGTGTCAAGGTTATACTTGTTATGGTAGTATCTCTTGATGTGATGACATCATGTAATTGTATGGAAATATTTTATGCTAAGATGTTTTATGATGACATGCATGAGCATGTGGTGATGGTAACGATGTTATATTTTCATGATATCATGCGAGAGTTAGCATGTGAATTATTTCTATAAGATGTCTATATTATGATTATAACTAATGCATTGGTTGCATTGTGAGGTGGTGATTTTTAGGTTATCCACCAATGCACCAAGAGGGTCGGTTTATTTGATGATCTCATGGGAGCCCATAACCATGAAGGAGAATGTTACAAGTAACATCTTATGGGATGAGGACAACTCAATCTACTACTTAGGCCAATAATCATTATGCCTTGTATGAAAGTTGTGATGTTGAAGCCCATAGAACGATTAGAGTGTTGCTCATCAATGGAGTTGTGGAATTCGACTTTGATGCCTGGGGTTGTGTACCCAAGGGAGTATAAGGAGGTATTTTTGGTACAAAATTTTGATATTCCTTGGTGTGGTGACATAGAGACATGATAAACTAAGATGCCAAAATTTGGAAGAACTGCTTGAGTGTTCCTTGCACTCCCTAGGATATTTCATTTCCTCGGGATGTATTTTCGAGGGAGTATAAGGATGCAGTTTTGGTCCAACCTTTTGATATGCCTGGTGTATATAAGTATTGATCTAGATGCCTACTTAGGCAGATGGGGTCTCATGACTTAGAGCCCTAATATATTGAGAGGCTTTAAGCTTGTTTCTTGAAGTTGGAATCATTTCTAGAGTGTCTCTCATGCTTCCTAAGAGGTTTTGATGCTTATTGTGCTAGTGGACTTATACTAGTTCAGTAAAGGATCACATGGAAGATACAAAAGTCAACTTTGAGATGAATTTCCCTAAAGGCAGGAAGTATGCCATGTCCCATATTTTATAAGTAATAATACTAATAAAGAAGTGTAATAATTATCATAAAGGGATTAAATATTCAGGTACTAAAAGTAAATGGTAAAATAAGTAACAACAATTTATGGAGAAACCCTAAATTATAATAATAATGAAATAAATAATGGATCCTAGGGCTCATGTTCTTATGGATGGATTCTATATACAAATGGAGAAGAATGAGAAAATGGCATCTCATTTTCCTTGGGAATTCTGAGGATAAGGTTAAGAAGAGTTGGAAAAGTAGTGGATTGATGACCTGGGGGCTCTTAGTCGTGATGAATAAGAAGATGGTTGGGAGGAGATTCATCACCCACACTTTGTTTTGGTAGCTTGTAGGATTAAGGATTGGAGTTCGATATGTAAGTTGATCCCAACTGATGCAGACCCCTTCTCACCCTCGGGACAAAGTCCTCTCTCGGGATCGTTCAATCACTTCCCTGAGCCGAAGCGACTCTCTTGATTCCCTGCTGGAATCTCAATTTCCAATCCATAGGTCCTTCTTCTACCCTCACGGTTTTCTGCACACGACCATGAATTTTGGGTTTCGGGACTCACAGAGTTTTGATGTCGAGAACCTCTGTCTTCTCGAACTCCTGAACACTGAAATGTCGAAATACCGAAAAGGCTTCGATCAACAATTAGCCCCCTGGGCTATGCTTTGGCCCATATGCCCACTTTTCATAAGACTGTAGTCTTATTCCCTTTGGGACTTATCAATATGAGAGCCTGACCTCTTGTCAACATGACTCTTGAATTCTCGATTTCTGGTATCCCGATGGACTCTTCCTTTCGGGACATTCCCCGAAATCCTAGATTGCTGCCACGTGTCCTCCCTCAGATGGACGGTCCTCATCGTTTCACGATTTCAGGAATTTCACCATGGAATGTCCCGATATCTCATCCTCAAGACCTCCGAAATCCAAAGTCCAAAATCCCGATAACTCTGCACTCTTCGGGAATTTTTAGATTTCTCCACTTTGTGCTTGAGGTTTAAACCTCGTGTAGTTTCCTGCCTATCCAACGAATGTTGGGTATTCTAACTAAGATATAATGGTTCAGATCTATCCCTCACTATGCACTCTCCTACTGCTCCCTGGACGTGGAAAACCAATGGTCTAGATCTCTTCGGATGATCCGATGGAAGCTATGCTTCCTCCTGAGCTTCTGCGCTTTCTTCCCGGACTTGGAAGAATTCTCCAAGTGCAAAAGGCCTCAACCTTTGCTCCTCTCCTTTGAGAACTCTTTACCTTGAGTCTCGCTTGCATTCTCAACGATGTTGTTCCTCTTGAGCTTTATCCCTTCGAATCCTTAAAGAATTCTTTGACTTCTGTGCTCCTTGCAGAGTCTTTGCACACAAATTGCTATCTCTTCTAAGCTTTCCCATTACTCAGACTTCTAAGGAACTCAGTCCTTTTTTCCTTTTCCTTCAGATGGAGAATTTTTTATGCCCTCCTGGCAATCCTTCGCTCAAGCAACCTATTGTTGAGTCTTTTAGGGTGTTCAACAACCCTGTGAAGATCCCTGTATGGACTCTTCTTGAATTTCAGAACTCAAAGAGTTCTTCCTTCTGTGCTCTATCTGCACATCTACTCAATGCCCACCTGCTAGAGTGTCTTCTCACAGAACATCCAACAGTTTTGTCCTCTCCTATGCACCTTATGCACCTGCTTAATTCCCTCTTGGCAGAGCTCTTAGAATCCTTAGTGATTCTAGTTCTCCTTGAAATCACAACAGAGTTGTTTTGTGCACTCTGTGCTTGTGCTCAATGCCCTCCTGGCAAAGCCTTACAGAACTCCTCAGAGATTCTGTCTGCAATTGCGTCTCTCATACACAACCTTACCTCCAAGGTATTCAACAACCTTAAGGTCTTCCTCTGAGCCAATGATTTCAGCTACTGTTCCCTCCTGTCATGCCTTTGTCTGAATCCGTAGAATTCATAAATGCACCCTCTATGCACGGCTAACAGAACCATCAACGTTCTGTCACACCCTCCTGGTGTGAAGCCTCAAAGACCTCTAACTCTGAAATCAACCAAAATCCCTGCAAATGCATACCTAACATACATGTACAACATATAAATAACACACAAATACATTCAGACAACACAAACAATATGCAAGAAACACTGCTCTGGTTTGTATTAATAAAAATGCCTCTTTTTACAGGGGTGTTCTGAGCATGAACTTTAATAGAGTCTTGGCTCCTTCTCTACTCTCTCTATTTTCCAACTTCCTATTTGATAATACAAAGAAGTTCTCTTGATCTTTTACATCAAGGGGCTCTTTGAGATCTTCCCTCCAAACTCACCTACCCTATTCAATTACATTGAATGGGTTGTCTAGTCCATAATTGGATCTAGATCTCAGCCTTACAAACATTCAAGGCTATCTACTCTAATGCATGTGCAAAGGCACAACTCCATGGCTCAACAACCTACAACATTAATTACATTCAATTTGAAATGAGGCTGCGCCTCTTCCCATTGAATGTGTGCGCTGACGTGGGCTAGTTGGATGGCTAGATGACATGGAGAGACGCTCCTGCACCATAATCCTAAGATACAAAATTCATGAGCTCCTACTCATGAGATTCCCATCTCAGCTATTGAAATCCTCCTGGATCCCAAACAAATTTCTGGAGTTGTTCATCTTCTCCATCTCCCTATTGTTTTTGCATCTGCTGCGATGTTGTTGCTGCTGCTTTTTTGCCCATCTTCTCCTTGTTGGTAGTCTCTGTTGGCTCTGCCATCAGCTTCCTGATCTTCTCGATCACTTCGTCTATATTCTCTAGTGGATGGCTATGTTCATGCAGTCTCCTCAACTACATTTTTTTTCTGTAGATGGGAATATCATCATGATCTCCCATGTCATCTTCTTCATCTACTTCCAACCTCACTTGTTGGATGTGTAAGATCTACACTATCACCCTTCTCTTGAGGGCTTCAATCTATTCACATAGATCAACAAAGCTCATGCTATCTGCCTCTTCTTCTTCTGCTTCTGCAAGCACCAATGCTGCAATCTTTTCATCTTCCTAGCTGAAAATATTGAGCCACTCCTTATAATGGTCATCTTCCTTTGTTTGGGAAGCCTCCAGTGTCTACTCCAACACTTATTTGATAGTCAAATATGGTTGTCTTTCTCTTGTTGTTGTTTCTTCATCGACAACACAAATCTCTGCCTCAACTGGGTTATGTGGCAGGAATACCTGAATTCCCCCAATCATTCAAAGATTTCTTTGATCTTCCTTCCCTGTCAGCTGATTTGGCTGATCTAAACTCACCTCTGAGTTCAGGAGACTTTCAGATAGTCTCACTTCTATTTCCTTGCCCACCTGGCAGTGCATGAGATCCTGTAGTGACCTCGTCTCATTACCCTCCTGGCAATGTGAAATTCCCTGGCTGTCCTCATGCAGTCTATGAGATCCCGCAAAAATCTCAACTCCTTGTCATCTTGGCAATTGGGAATTTCTAGGCTTCCCTCCTGGAAGTCCTTGAGGTCTTCGGTTGATCCCAATTCATCTTCAGCCCCACTGAGATTTCTCCCAGTCTCTGGTTCACATACCTGAACCATATCCTCAGGTCCGTCAAGGTTTTCAACATGCCTCAACCATCCTCTTAACATCCTATGCTGTCGTCTAGACATCAACTCCTTGACTGGCCATTTTGCCTTTGACTTCCTCATGGGCCATTCATATACCCATCTCGATTTGGCGTTCTGTTGCATTCAAAATGCAAGATTTTCCATTTCTTCCCTTATATTAGTGAGCTCTTCATCTATTTCAGATCTTCTCATTAGCTCTGGGTCTTTCCTTCTAGCATATCTATGGCCTTCAATAGCCATCTTGTTGTATCTGTCTGCCCTCCTGGAAAAACCTGTTGTTGTCACTCTGCAACTGTGAGTGCTTCAGCTTCTTCCACAGTCTTCCTGACTGTCTCCTTGATTATTTCCTACCCACAAACAACCATCAAAGAGTATCCAACACTCTGTCTTCCTTTGCCTTCTCGCTTCACCTGAAATATATAGATGAAATCCCACTTTGATACGATAAACTTGATGTGTATCAGAGTGCTCTTTTGCCTCCAGCTTCCCTTGCCTTAAATCTATAGACAAGATTCAAGCTCTTATACCATAAACTTGACGCAGACCCCTTCTCACCCTCAGGCCGAAGTCCGCTCTTAGGATCGTTCAATCACTTCCCCGAGTCGAAGCGACTCTCTTGATTCCCTGCTGGAATCTTAATTTTTGATCCACAGGTCCTTCTTCTACCCTCACGGTCTTCTGCACACGACCATGAATTTCGGGTTTCGAGACTCACAGAGTTCTGATGTTGAGAACCTCTATCTTCTCGAACTCCTGAACACCGAAATGTCGAAATGCCGAAAAGGCTTCGATCAACAATTATCCCCCTGGGCTATGCTTTGGCCCGTATGACCACTTTTCATAAGACCACAGTCTTATTCCCTTCGAGACTTATCAACACGAGAGTCTGACCTCTTGTCAACGAGACTCCCGAATTCCCATTTTGCGATATCTCGATGGACTCATCCTTTCGAGACTTTCCCTGAAATCCTAGATTGTTGCCATGTGTCCTCCCTCAGATGGATGGTCCTCATCATTTCATGATTTCATGAATTTCACCATGGAGTGTCCCGATCTCTCTTCCTCGAGACCTCTAAAATCTCGAAGTCTGAAATCTCGATAACTCTGCACTCTTTAGGGCTTTTCATATTTCTCCGCTCTGTGCTTGAGGTTTAAACCTTGTGCAGTTTCTTGCCTATCCAATCGCTGTCGGGTATTCTGACTAAGATATGATGGTTCATATCTGTCCCGCGCTATGCACTCTCCTGCTTCTCCCTAGACGTGGAAAACAAACGGTCCATATCTCTTCAACTGATCCGATGGCAGCTATGCTCCGTCTTGAGATTCTGCACTTTCTTCCTGGACTTGGAAGAATTCTCCAAGTGCAAAAGGCCTAAACCTTTGCTACTCTCCTCTGCGAACTCTTTACCTTGAGTCTCACCTGCATTCTCAACGATGTTGTTCCTCCTGAGCTTTATCCCTTTGAATCCTTAAATAATTCTTTGACTTCTGTGCTCCTTGCAGAGTCTTTGCACGCAAAGTTCTATCTCTTATGAGCTTTCCTATTACTTAGACTTCTAAGTAACTCGTTCCTTTTTTCCTTCTCTTTCAGATGGAGAATTTGTTATGCCCTCCTGGCAATCCTTCGCTCAAGCAACCTATTGCTAAGTCTTTCAGGGTGTTCAACAACCCTGCGAAGGTTCCTCTATGGACACTTCTTCAATTTTAGAACTCAAAGAGTTCTTCCTTCTGTGCTCTATCTGCGCATCTACTCAATGCCCACCTGGAAGAGTGTCTTCTCATAGAACATCCAACAGTTCTGTCCTCTCCTGTGCACCCTATGCACCTGTTCAATGCCCTCTTGGCAGAGCTCTCAAAATTCTTAGTGATTCTAGTTCTCCTTGAACTCACAACCGAGTTTTTCTGTGCACTCTGTACCTGTGTTCAATGCCCTCCTAGCAGAGCCTTACATAACTCCTCAGAGATTCTGTCTGCAACTGCATCTCTCATACACAACGTTACCTCCAAGGTATTCAACAACCTTGAGGTCTTCCTCTGAGCCAATGATTTCAGCTACTGTGCCCTCCTAGCATGCCTTTGTCTGAATCTGCAGAATTCAGAAATGCACCCTCTGTGCACGGCTATCAGAACCCACAACATTCTGTCACACCCTCCTGGTGTGAAGCCTCAAAGACCTATAGCCCTGAAATCAAACAAAACCCCTACAAATTCATACCTAACATACATCTACAGCATATAAAGAACACACAAAGACATTCACACAACATAGACAATATGCAGGAAAAACTGCTATGGTTTGTATTAGTAAAAATGCTTCTTTTTACAGGGGTGTTCTGAGCACGAACTTTAACAGAGTCTTGACTCCTTCTCTACTCTCTCTATTTTCCAACTTCCTATCTGATAATACAAAGATCTCTCGATCTTTTACCTCAGGGGGCTCTTTGAGCTCTTCCCTCCAAACTCACCTACCCTATTCAATTACATTGAATGGGTTGTCTAGTCCAGAATCGAATCTAGATCTCAGCCTCACAAACATTCAAGGATATCTACTCTAATTCCTGCACAAAGGCATGACTCCATGGCTCAACAGTCTACAACAATAATTACATTCAATTTCAAATTTGAAACGAGGCTGCGCCTCTTCCCATTGAATGCATGCACTGATGTGGGCTGGTTGGTGGGTTGGCTGATGTGGAGAGATGCTCCTGCATCACCACCTATCAGGTAAGTTACTCACCACATACTGCTTGTAATTTATGAAATCATGAATAATATCTCTCTACTTTTTTCAGTTAATGGTTGTAGGTTGTGGTGTTTGTCTATATAATTAGATATTATAATAATTTGGGTTATGAAAAAAATCCAATTGCACCCTCACATAATTTCTACTAGGTCTTAGCCTCACAATGGCCTCCACTCGTATCTCTAATGGTGTAGTCATTGCATCATACACTCATAGTCAAAACCTTGTCCATTGCTCTCACAAATTATGTTTCTATCATCATTGCTTTCATTTTGGGGTCTACACTTATTTTTTTCTCTATTATATCATAATGATTTTGTTAGTTATTGTTATAGTTGATAATACATACTAGCATTGCCCCTTTTTTTCATGCTTATTTATTAAACAAATATTTAACTTAAATTTATAACATGCAAATTTTATACAATTTCTCAAAGAGATTTGTTATTTATGTTGCTATACATACTAGCATTACCCCCATTTTTTCATGTTTATTTATTAAATAAATATTTAACTTAAAGTTCTAACATGCAAATTTTATACAATTTCTCAAAGAGATTTGTTTTTTATGTTTCTTTCTTGTTATATTTTGAATAATCATCTTTTGCATTAAAACTTTCACAATTTCTATGTAAGACAAACACATTGGATAGTATGTTACATGGTTGCATTATTCAATTGCACCTCATCAAATCACTAATCAATGGAACACTAAGAGTTGTTACAACCATCTGGTGCAAAATATGATATTTGAGTGATGAACATAGAATTATGAACTTTATGGTTTTTAATCCCCCTTGACACTACACTAATCAAGATTTGATAAGGGCTAGTAATGTTTGATGTAATGCTAGGGTAATATAAGAACAATATGTTAAATACAACATACACAATGAGATTTTGTTGGAAATCACTATCTAATGTTTCATGACCAATCATAAAATCATGCATGCATGGATGCATTCTAAAATTGTCTTGAGCGTTATAGAAATACTTTTTTTTCCAATAGAAAATTAGCTCAATTATATTAGTAAAATATAATTTTTTACCTCTGCTAGACCATATCTGTCGTCAAGCTCAAGTTATAATATTGTCCACTAATAGTAACAACAAGATTCAAAACAAAATAAATCCAGGAAGAATTCTATAAAAGATCAAACTCTTCAAAGGGAAGAAAAAAATTGGTACTTATATACCTTTTTTCCACCATAGTCTAGAAGCAAATTGTAAAAACAAAAAACTCGCAACATTGCAAATCTGAAAAGTCTTTTCCAAAAAGGGAGAATTAGAAAATTGTAGCTTAATTTATTTTGATATGGCATATTTGGCCCTCCAATCCATTTAACCATTTGAAGAAAGTGATAACTCCTTTAGGTTCCCGTAAAGCTTTCTTTGAGAGAAAGTTTGCCTCCTTTTTGAATTCATGATAGATGTGTTCGAAGTTGATTTCCATAAACTTACTTCTTAAAGCCCTGATTCTTTCCTTCCACCCTTCAATAACACATGCCCGCAATTCACTCTTTTTGTTTATTCAATCTATAATGACTTTTGAGTCTCCCAGAATCTAAAGCTTGTGAATAGATAGATGATTTCCTAAAAATAGAGTTTCCCAAATGCCCATTAGCTCTGCCTTCGTATTTGTGCCTTCCCTGCAATTGAAGTACCTTATATAAACTGTTGAGACTAAAGTTTTTAAGATGCCACCTGCCCACTGCACTTCCCATTTGAAAGAGTCATTCCATCAAAACAAGCCACAGTTGAATCATGTAGATGATCTATCAAACAAGAACGAAAAGGAGGAGGAGTTTTTTAGGCCTCAAGATTTTTTAGTGACCCAAGATTTTTGATGAAAACCACTTGAGTAGATGGCTATTTACCTTCAAATATTTCATAATTCCTTTCTAACCAAATAAACCATCAAATAAGAGAAGCTAATTAGGAAGGTATAGACTTATCCGTTGTCCAATTTGTGATACATTCAACTAAAGTATTCCATTTTCATTCATGTTTTTACATTTTGATAGTTTTAATTTTCTTCTAGATAAGCTTAGTAAAAGGGCAGTGGATGAATAGGTGAGAAGTATCTACAGTATCCCCCTTCCATAACTGGAAACGACCTGGGCCTATCCATCCTCTTTGTTGTAAATTATTCCAATTCCAAATTTTATTCTCCATTGCTAGCCACATAAATAGCTTGATTTTTTGTTGGATGTCCCACTTCCATAAAAACATTCTCCACCTTGTAAGGATCGGTAAGTTTTTTGTAGATAAAAAATCCACATAAACATTGCTTATCGTGAGGGATCCTGAAGAGTCACCCCCAATCCACAACAAATTATATTCTTTATCATGGATAGATACTCCTGAGGCTTGAAGGGCATGACAAAATTTCTCCCACTCCACTGCCAAACCACCAGTGATATCCAGATCCAAACTGTTGACCCAAGAAGTAAAAAAAGAGTCATGTTCATGTTGTCTCCAA
The DNA here is from genome assembly GCA_009831015.1 of Picea engelmannii. NCBI lineage: Eukaryota > Viridiplantae > Streptophyta > Pinopsida > Pinales > Pinaceae > Picea > Picea engelmannii. The sequence goes on along the minus strand of ML781626.1, from coordinate 338,740 downwards.
GCCTAAGCTAAAACTATAATTTTTTTATTTCTAAGAGTATCAATAAGTGATTTTGATAGAAAGGATAAGTCTCCCATCCCCATAATTCTATATCTACCAAGAATCACATGATGCTTTAAACCAGGATTCTAACTAAACCAATTTGTAATCAGGTGTACAGACTTTAAAATACTGTTCCAATTTTTTTATGCCTAAGGCTAATGGAAAGTAGTCGATCTGAGCTAGTATTTGACTATAGTGAAAGGGATATATTTATCCTTTATAACCTTATGCCAAATTCCTTCCTTCATTAGTACATGCAATAGAGTTGTCGCAGCCAAATCTTTACCGAAAAAAAAAATATTTTGAAAACCCCAACCACCATTGTGTTTTGGCTTAGCTAGAGTATCCCAATGACAGAGATGATAATGATGAGATTCACCAAACCCGTTCCAGAGAAAATTAAATAGTATTTTCCTTAATTTGTTTAGAATGGAGGACGGAATAGAAGCAAGTGATAGCCAATATACCGGTTGGATTTCCAGAACAGACTTACATAAAATATACCTACCACCCAGGGATAACCACCTATAGCTCCAATGACCTATCTTCTTTTACACCTTAGGAAAAATAAAATTCCATTCTTCCTCTTTCTGTAATCCTTCCTTTAAAAAGTATCTGAGATATTTGAATTCCAAGGAGAGATCCAAGAAATTATATGGAAGAAAAATCTTGAAGGAAGAAAGCTCTATCTCTGATAGACCAGTATAATGAACTATTGACTTTGTTGCATTTACCTTTAAAGTTGAGGAAATGCAAAATTTTTTTATAAGACTCTCGATCTCCATCAACTCTTGCAAGGAAGCATTTTTCAATAATAAAACATCATCAACAAAAATTAGGTGAAAGATTTTTGTAACTCTAGAGACTTTGTTGCCTGATAATTTTCCTTCCCATAGACTTGCTTTTAATAATAGGCTCAGACCCTCCATCATGAGAATAAACAACAAAGGGATAGAGGGCACCCTTGTCATAATCCTCTTCCACTTCAGAAGAAATTTGTGACCTCCCTATTAATTAAGACAATAAAGGATGTAGATTCCACATAGATCATAATCCATTTTGTCAATTGAGTGCCAAAACCCACTTGGATTAAAATCATCCTTAGTAAATCCCAATTAATGCATTCATAATCTTTCTGTATGTCTAGCTTCAGAAATGGGGACTTTGAATTTTTCATTTTGATGCTAGGTAAGCATTCATGTGTTGTTCCAATAACGTCATGGATTTGGCAGCCTTCAAGGAAGCCCAGTTTCTCTGCCGAAAGAGCCTTTGTTAGTATCGGTTTAATCCAGACAACAATAACTTTGGATATGAATTTATAAAGAAGATTACACAAATAAATAGGTTTGAAATCCCCAAAGTTTACTGGTTTATTGACTTTTGGAATTAGATATAAAAAAGTAGAGTTTAGGCTTACTGCAATGAGGCAACTAGACCGAGTTTCCTCAACCATCACTAACATATCCATGCTCACCAAATTAAAGAAGTGAATGCAAAATGCCACCACCTAGCCATGAAGCCCTGAACTTTTGTCTTTTTTAAATAGGTACAAAGCCATTTTTAATTCCTCCAATGTAACTGGTTTATAGAGAGAACTCGCTTCCTCCTCATTTATCAATATTTTGAAAAGGCTCGCCACCCCAACCTGTTCAACTGGGTAAGAATGATCCAGGGACTTAAACAAATTTTTGTAATAATTCTCTACCACCACTATTATCGCCTCTTGGCCATTGTGAACTATCCCAGTGTCATCTCAAATCTCCCAAATATGTTTACTACTTCTCATGTGACTGGAAAACTAGTGGAAGAACTTAGTATTTTGGTCACCACTCTGAACCCAAATAGCCTGACTCTGTTGCTACCACAATTCCTCATTTTATTTTATATACTTATTCCTCTCAAATTTCATATTTATGAGATTAGTCTCCACCTCCGGAAGTTTAGAGCCACCCAATAACAACTGCAAATGTTGTTTTATTTTACCTTCCAAATTCTCTAGCATTTTTATATCCCGACTCTTAGTTTCTTTTTCCCAAATTTTAGTACAAGTTTTTAATTCCTTTGATTTCTATATTAAACGACATTGTCGGCCTCCTTCCGATAAATATTTCTAATCACTCCACATTTTATGAACCAGACTGTTGAATTCATTGTCCAAAATTTATTGTGAATTGAATTTAAAGGGATGTGACTTGAAAAGTGGAGTGTTCTCCAGCTGCAATAGAACAGGAGAATGATCTGAGACAAAGGGATACTCCACCCAGGATCTATTCAAACCTATACTCAAGAGAATATCCTCTGAAACAAGAACCAAGTCCAATCATTTATCTATAGAATTGGTACCCTAGCGCCCATTTCGCCAAGTTGGAACGATCTTATCTAGCTGCACATCTATAAGTTTGTGGGCTTGAAAGAGAGCTCTGAAGAAACCCACTAGTGGTTCCAAATTTGTTGACCTGCCCCATACCTCTTCAGTAGATACAGTTAAATTCAGATCCCCCGCTACCACTATAATTTTCATACAAGGAAAACCACTGTTTGTTAAAATATTCCAGAAATATTTATGCTCCAGACATGGACCATAAACATTAAGTAAATTGATCTCCCTCTTTGTTGAGAAAATAGAACCTGTTAACAAAATCCCACAAAAAGTAAGGTAATGAACCAGATTGAATAGGTAAGGTTCCCATGAAACTAACTGACCACCTGAAGTACCAATAAAACTAACTTCACAAGACACCCAGGAAGGACAAAACTTATGCATAAAGGACCGATATTTTTGTTCATGAATGAAAGTTTCCTGAAGGAAAACAATGTTAGGATGGGTAGTATCCAATAATCGATGAAATGAGGAAGATTTTATGGTGCCTCCAGCCCCTCTGAGATTGAGTGAGAGAAAAATCATTGCTTATCCCTTTCTAGGGCCTTCACCACTCTAAGTGCCCCACTGTCGAAAGAGGTAGGATTAGTAATTATAGATAAGTTAGTCCTCACCTGAATTTTCTTCTGTGCGCTTCTTGTTCTTACTGGAAAATATTCTATTCCTAGTCCTCGTGACTAGGAATAGTCCTTCCTTGTCTTTACAGGATGAGTAGCCATGGTACTAGTCTCTCCAATGGTAGTACAAGGGTAAAAAATGGCATTCCCAAAATAGGTAGGTAACTATGTTGGAGGATTACTATCACGTAAATAAGGGAGTCCAGAACAACACTCAATGAGGTATCATCCTCCTCGGATTCACGACATCCCGGGATAGGTACAGACTCAACTGGAGTGGGAGAAGCCACCTGTGAAAAATCCACATAAGGGAAGGTAGGAGGTAGTACAGGGACAACAAGGCTCGGGGACCGAGTTGAAAATGTCTCCAAGGTAGGTAAAGTACCAAGAAAACCAAGTGAAGAAGTATTAAGCTCCCCCTTATGCCCATAAGGAAAAGTAAAACTGTTCACTAGTAGATCAAAGCCCAAAGTGTTGTTTTTTTATACCCTCTTATCCACCCCCGAGGGCACCTCCACAAAAGAAATAACAATTTTCAAAAACAGAGAGGCATTCAATTCTTCCTTCTCCCATAACTTTAAAGAAGCATACAAAGTCGGGCAATGCAATTTTAGCTTTCCATAAATCGAACCAATCCATTCCGGCGAGTGTGGTGACTCCGATGAAGGGTACTGAGTTCCAGCCCAAGCTGAGTCAACTTCGAAAGTTGAGTCACCATTATCTCTATGAAGTGTCGTATCTTCAAATATCCCCTCTTCAACCCAACCTGAACACTCTCTCCTCAAATGACTGGTATTGCGACAATGGATACAATGAAAAGGGATGCCAAGGTAGTCCAACTTCTGGACAATCTGCCGACCCCTCCATTCTATTTCTATGAGTTCCGGAAGACCACCATGAAGGTCCATCTCCACTAGGATTTTACCCAATTTCCTATTTGGTGCCAAGAGAAAATACTTGTCTAAAGAAATTAAAGAACCTAAAGAGTTCCCTATCGCCTCCAGTGCTCCTGTGTTCCATAACTATAGGGGTAAGCCAGGGAGGAGAACCTGCAAATGGCATAGTTGAAAATGTTTCGTCGCCAGGTTAAATGCAACTCTCCATCATTTTAACATTAAAATACAACCACCAATCACCCACCTATGTTCTAAGTGCTGCGTCAAATCTTTCGATGAGTTACAGATAAACCCAAACCATCCTTTGGTTAAAAAGAGTATTTCAGGTACATATCCTAATCGTGCCCCCAAGGTGTTCCACCCAGTCAAAAAGCAAGACATTACACAAGTATCTGTAAGAGAGTCTCGCAGCTAAACCACAAAGAGAAAACTTGCAAGTCTCCGTGAGACCAATGTCTGATCCTAGAACCATCTTATGTACCACCTTTTTAGCCTTCCACAATTTTCGATTGATCCTGGTTTTACCAACACCCTTTACATCTTTCCTCTGCAAGCTAGGTGAAAACGACACCTTACACACCTCTTCTCGTGCTTGTGTCGAACATCGTTTCTCTATCGATAGAGAACCCCTCGAAAGACCAAGAAGGAAAGCATCAAAAGACGGATCTACACTAGAGCTAAGGAAAGAACAAGAGTTCGAAGGGAAAATATGATCTACGATTGTAAGAGTTAAGGTGTTAGTACCAACAACCAAAGAATCAGTCATCTCGAAAAGACCTTCCGCCTACCAAAGAGCTTCGTCGGCTACATTCATCAATGAGCTAAAGTTAGCCTCCAGATTTGTCTGATTTTTAGTGGCCATGGCTAGCCACCTGGGCTCCACTGAGCCCTTCCCCCCACAAAAATTAATAAACATCTAGTTCACGAGAAACTCTTTAAAGGATGTAATGAAGGAGAAATTAATAAATGGTTGTCATCTAGCCACCTGGGAACCGCAAAATTCGCTCCCCCAGTCACAATTGTCTACCAGTTACTAAAAATAGAATCTCGTTCCATTCCCAAAGATAAACTATATGCCTGGCTGAAGAAGTATCAGGTACTATAACTCCAAACTCCGAAGACTCCAATGCCAACAACTCTAGTTCGACTCTCGAAAAAACCTAAAACCCTAAACCCCTCGTGCATCGCCATCAACTTATACCCTTCCAACACCATCCTAGCTCACAGTAATGCTTGGGGCTTACTTCTTTTTTTAGTTCAATTTATTATTAAATTTACACATTTTCAACTTTTCTTATTAAATAATACTCTTGAATTTTATTTTACAATTAAAGATTACCATGAAAGCACAATATAAGTGGTTTTTTTCTTAAATATTAGCAACATTTCCGAGATTTGTTTTCTTGACAACATTTAATATTACAATGACATTTTTTTTTAATGAAGATAATATTTACTAGATTGTAATTTGGATTGAAATTTAGTGTGTAAATAGAAATAAAAGATGAGAAGTAATGGTACGAAGTATTTCTCAACCATTGACATTTTTTTTTAATGAAGATAATATTTACTAGATTGTAATTTGGATTGAAATTTAGTGTGTAAATAGAAATAAAAGATGAGAAGTAATGGTACGAAGTATTTCTCAACCATTGATATAGAGAAAATTTAGCATTGCAAGTTCCAAATAATTTATCTTTTTTTTCTAGTGTGTCTGTTACTTGTAATACTAGTTTGTGGTTGAAGAATCCACGACTCAAGGGCATCAAAGCCATCAAAATCACCCGAGGACTGCACACCAACCCTTAACATGGATGGATTTTTTTGGGTGTCTCCTCCCAATTAATGTGAGTTTCGAACCTTGACCACCATATAGAACAAAACCCTTGAAATCCAATCACGCTAGCAATATTTAACCAAGCATCTTTATTCTTTAGTATTGATAATATATATTTTTTTGATCTTGTCTACGATCGAGATCAATCCTATTGGCTACCATTATAACTAAAGAGTATTTCCAACAAGGCCCAAGATCAATCCCATTGGCTTCCACTATAACCCAAGAGTATATCCAATAACTCTACTGGCTACCACTATAACCATAGAGTATATCCAAAAACTTGCAAGCCAAATATACCAATAACTTGTGACTCAACAAGGGCCAAGATGTCCTGAAGTCCACCGGAATGGATCGACAACATGTCCAGTTTGAAGAAATTAAATCTAGGTGAGAAAGATAACAAACATGATACCCAACCACCAAAACTATAAACATAGTACTACTATTAATAATATGTTATTGACATGTATTTAAATTCTTAAAACAACCATACCCCTATGGTTTACCCAAAATCAATGAGCTACACTAGGAGTGTCCACATTTGCAAGTTTAAATATATTTGGACTCTAAACAACATCAAATTCGAAATGGTAGTTTACCTCCTTTATGCGCCAAGCTTCCAATAAATCATAATTACATAGGCTTTTAAATAATGCAAACTTCCAAATCACACACCCTCCACTTGGTCACACGAGTCTATTTACAAAGCTAGCGAGGAGATTGAAAATAATACAAATAAAACAAGATTATCAAATGTTCCCCGAGACTCTAAATAAGCAAGCCACTCAATATGTTCAGCTATGTCTTAAAGCCAAAGAGTTACGTGACCTTTTATTAACCATTAACGAGGATGGTATAATTTAGTGGCATTCGGGGTTTGTTTATCTGTTGGGCAGTTAAAAGTGAAAGCGCCACAAACTCATATTGTATTATTCGATTAAAAAATTAAACCAGCACAGTGGTTAACTCGCGGCTAGTGAACACTGAAAGGCGGCTTATGGTTGTAAAATTTAGTTAAATTTTTTTTAATTAACACAGTAAAAATGTGCTCATGAAAATCTGTTTATATTTTTCAATCAGGTAGATGTGGCAATAAGTTAATGAATACAGTAATTTTTAAACACTATTAGGTAAATGTAAAAAAATAAACATATAAACAGATGTCTTTATAACATCTCAGAAGTTAATGGAGGAAATCAGAACCATTCATTTATTGTGACGACTAAGAATATTCTAAGCATATTTAATCTCGTCCATAAAAAACATATTAAAAACTAAAAACCTATTAAATGTGCCCATTGTCAATAGGTATACATCTTTCGGCATAATAAATATGTAAATATAAAATAAATTAAAAAATAATTAATTTAAAATATTATTCTTTTACTCAAATATTCTTAAAAAACTATGGATTATGTTATTCTTCTTTTACCGAAATGTTCTTAAAAATTTATATTAATTTTTTTTTTATTCTTTATGTTATGCATTATTCATTTTTCATATTTAACATCTTATTTGAATTGTAGATTTGAACATACATTGGATTGGATATGGATCAAAATCTTTATTGGTCTTCGGGCAACAGTTGACTTTGTTCTATGGACAGTTGACTTTGTTCCAAGGATATGGATCAAAATTTATGAATCAAAGTCAACACTTGACTTTATTCCATACTATTTGGATGCCTTGCAGTTGGATGCTCCAAATGCTTACCTTACTCTTCATCCTCATCTTTTTAATTTTATTCCTAACCCTTCATCCTCTCCTTTTCTCTGTTACTTTGACCACGTAGCTATTCTCTTCAATTGTATTAAAATATTCACAACCTTCCTTCTAGCAAATTCTCTTTCATGGTTTCCCTTTATTTTCCATCCATGCTTCACCATCTTTTGCACCCTCGCATCTGTGCAACATCCTGCGTTATCTTCTACGTTCTTCCTTGCACCACATCCTCAAACTGATCCTCAACATTGTTTTAATTAATTTCAGAATGGTTTAATAAAGAGTCAGATCCGCCTAATATCAGTGGATTTCGACGGGCCCTAATTCTCCTTAACGCATGCACTTGCAATTTAGATACACCTAATATCCTAGTATTTCTATTCATTGGATTTCAACGGGCCATAAGCCTCCTTAACACATGGACTTGCAAAAGATGTTTTATATTTATGAAATATATAGTATATTAAACATGATATATGTGATATAATAGCCCTGCTTTGATCAATAATTCTATCCATTATTATCGAAACAAATTTATATATACCAGTGCACCCAATCATGCGCCCGATCATGGACATATAATAATGTCTCCCTTCTTCACATAAATGGTTCACATTTATTACATTCTATCAATGGCATATTCTCCTATGCTCATCCTTTTTTCACATAAATGGTTCACATTTATTACATTCTATCAATGGTGTATTCTCCTATGCTCATCCTTTTTCCTTTATCCGGATTCCGCGCCAATGCATAACCTATTAAATAATAAACATAAATAATGAGGAATCATTATTCAATGAAGGTATTGAACACTGTTATTGAAATCAAGGTATTGAAGAAAAAAGATTTAAACCAATTCAACATTCAATAAAGGTATTGAAATCAATTTGGCAACAAAACTTTTGTGGTAATAAGTCAGGTTGAATGTGTTGGAAATCTACATGCCCTTCTCTTCTTCTTGGATAGTCTAAAGCCACCAAGATTTTACTTGAATTGATATTGGAATTAACAATGCACCACTTCTTTGATCCTGTAGCTAGGGTTGTTCAAATGTTGTGGTGACGCTGCATCGAGATGAAGGGGATGGATCCTCCAACTAGGGTTGTCCTACTAATGTGGTGATGATGCAGCGAGATGGTGAGGCTGGAGGAGAACTGGCTAGCCCCGGGTTGTTAACTGATGATTTTTGGAACGAATTGATTGTTCTGTCCCCATTGTTGAAAAACCAAAACACCATCCAAACTTGGGTAGAGGAAGTTGACTAGGTCATTATTCCATGCGAGACAAAGAAGACACTTGTAAAAATTGTTTAAAATAATTCTGTAAAAAATGATAAAGGTAATTTGCAACACAATATTAGGGTTTTGGTTTAATCTCATCCCTTCTTTTCTAGTCACCACTAAGAATATTCAAGAATTATTGACTCTAGACTATCCACTTATTATTTATAGCACATCCACATCACAAGTGGATGATGAATGTTGATAGGAATCACTATTAATTAACCATTTTTCAAAACATAAAACACAAGAACAAAAAATAACAAAAGATGAATCACTATTAATTAACCATTTTTCAAAACATAAAACACAAGAACAAAAAACAACAAAAGAGACAATTTAAATCCTAATAGTATTATTTTTGTCAATTAATTTCAGAATGGTTTAGTAAATAGTGAGATCCACCTAATATTTGTTGAGTTGATTTCGACTCTCCATAAACCTCCTTAACACATGCACTTGCAAAAGATCCACCTAATATTTCTAGGGCCATAAACCTCCTAACACATACACTTACAAAATATCCACCTAATATTTCTAGGGCCATAAACCTCCTTAACACATGCACTTGCAAAAGACCCACCTAATATTTCTATTC
>ML781626.1:279148-314982 GCA_009831015.1 Picea engelmannii | reverse complement strand
ATTAGCTAACGTTGAAACATTTCACTATGCAAAAATTTGAACTATCTAGAAAACTGGCCGCACCCAACCATCAACTATTTTGTAAAGCCCCGCCATCTACAAACCCAACCTACGGGAGCCTTCGAAATAGTGTTAACCCATCACTTCTGTTTTACTTATCAAGTAGATAAATCCATATTAGTTATGCCGAAAGGCGTACACCTATTGATAATGGGCAGATTTAATAGGGGTTTAGTGCTTAATAAGGTTTTTATGGACAGGATTAAATATGGCTGGAATATTCTTACTAGTCACACAAAATAAATGGCTGTGATTTCAATCATTAACTTCCTAGCTATTATAAAGATATCAGTTTATGTGTTTACTTTTTTACATTTACCTAATCATATTTAAAAATTACTTTGATAACTAACTGATTGCCACTTAAGTGATTAACATAAATTAAAATATTAACACCACATAAATGAAGCCCAACAATTTATTCGTTAATAGATAATAAAATTTAATATATTCTTTTAAAGATTCATTTCATCTTCTCAACCTTTCTGCGTTCACCAACAACTATTTTGCTGCTGGTAAGGTAAATAAATCATAGAGAATATGCTGGATAGTGCTCTGTTACCATGCAACTATTCTCAATCTCAATACGAGTCCCGTTATGAAGAAATCGAAGCGCTTCTATTGCTCTAAATTTCTTGAAAATGTAAATGAAATAATTACCTTTCAGCTTCAACGACAAACTATTCGTTATATTATCAAAACAAATAAGCTACACTTTCAATTTGCGACTATTTAACAACTTCATGAATTGAGATCGTCACCGAGTAAATAACTCATTTACATATCCTGCTTGCAACAGAAAGTGAAAATTTCTTCAACTCAAATCCATAAAAAATTCTTCAATTCAAATCCATAACAACGTAAACATGAGACATAACAAAAATACGAATAATCAGAACAGAAATTTCTCCAAAACGATACAGTTAGGCAGAAATTTCTCTATTCTAGCTCCTATCAAAATTTATATTCGATGGCTAACTTCGCCGGCATCGACAAGCTGTAGAAAATGCATAGATTACAAATCTCGAGTGAGCAACTAGCCACGTAGCAACATTCTCTCTTAATTACATTTTAATCATGGTCCATGAACGACGAGAGGATAATCTGCATTCTAGGGTTTGTTAGGCATGACACGATTTGTTCCGAGTCTCAAACCCCAGGATGCAGATTATCTGCTCATTGTCCCTGAGAGAAACTCGATAAACTCTACATCTCCCCATATTGCAGTAAAGAAATTATGGACTATCGAAATCCCCGGGTCAAATAATTTAAGAAGGAAAGTCGATGAATACCGGACTGTAGTCGTCTCTTGGTGGCTAGAATAGTGAATATGTACTAATTATCACGGCCGACCTTAGGTACCTTCTAAACATCGCGCCGGTTCTTTCCTCCTTTTTTCCTCTCATCAATCATGGCAAAGGCAAAGCCCTAAGGACCATGGAGAGCGCCCGATATTTTCTCAGGATTCGATCAGTAAGTACGTTCAATGGGTGATCACATGCATTCTCAATGGCTCTGCACCGCAAATTTTCTGACAGGCCCATCTTGTGTTTTGTTTCGTTAAACTATTGTTTTTTGAATCATTGTACAGCCTTTGTTCTATTCGTTCCTGCGCTTCTGCTTGTCTGCAAGCCTACTCCAAATAATTATGCGCAGTAACCGCCATCTTCTATAAGAGACCAGATGAGATACAATTCAAGAGTAAGTATTTTAAGAACTCTGAATCAAATCGGACAATCCCAATTCGTTGAGACACAATGCGCGGCAGGACATAGCTTGAATGCATCATAGCCGAAATGGAATAATGTCAAGAGCCAAAGACAACTGGTGTCAAAATAATTCACTTGTCACTCATTGCAACTTGCACAAGATTTAAATATTCCCTTCACACTAGGTGTACACCTCGATGCTTTTGGTACCAAAGCATCAACGATATTATTTGCCACCAAAATAATGCATACGTTAAAAAAAAAAAAAAATTCCTTCCTCATAACAGTGAAGATTTAAAAAAACTCGCTCAAAAAACTTAGATTATCACTTCTAACTTCCAAATAGGATATGTTGTTCCATAAATAATTTCATATGTTAACTTATATGCTTAGTTTTAAGCTTGATGTACCCTCTTCCATTAAGGTGGTAATCAAATATATCAAGATTTGAAAAAAACTCGCTCGATAAACTTAGATTATCACTTCTAACTTCCAAATAGGATATCTTGTTTCATATATAATTTCATATGTTAACTTATATGCTTAATTTTAACCTTGATGTACCCTCTTCCATTAAGGTGGTAATCAAATATATCAATTCTCTTTTCGTGATCTTTTTGTCCTTTAAGGTATCATAAAGGATTACAAGGATTATCATAAAGGATTAAAAGAATTGTATGCTAATTAATAATTTCATATCCATTATTTTTTGGATTGAACTCATACCTAATAGTATTCTTTTTATTGAAGTCATACCTAATAGTATTTTGGTATTTTTTTTTTTATGTCTTCAATCCATTTTACCCTTATATAAAACCTTCTCACTCTTGTTTTGATACGAAGGAAGGATCTTCATACCAAGGATTATTTTCTAACATCTTTCACAATATATCTTCTACCTCACACAAATGTTTTTTAATAATGGAATTAACCCATTTGGTCATTGAATATTGGTCCATGTGATTGCGCTGTGAACTTTCTAAGCTTTTCTTTCAATTTTTTCAAGGACTATGAACTATACGCTTTAATAGTCACTACAAAAAGGATATAGGTTTTCTCATACGAGTTAGCGTAAAATTTATTGGTCCCGAGAAATAGTCTTTCCTTCAAGGGAACTCCATCTATTCAAAAGACAGTTTATAGACATTTGCCTCATGTTATGAACAATAATTACTCGAGAAAAAGAGTAGGGAGTACACGGACTAGGATGATGGTCAATGTGTATGTGATGCTAATTTTAACCTTGATGTACCCTCTTCCATTAAAGTGGTAATCAAATTTATCAATTTTGTTTCATGATATTTTTAGTGTACTTTAAGTTAGTGTCCTTTAAGGATTATATGATAATTAATAGTTTCATATCCATTATCTTTTTGGGATTGAAGTCAAACTATTTTAGTATTTTTTTATGTCTTCAATATATTTTTCCCTTACATAAAACCTTCTCACTCTTGTTTTGATAAGAAGGTAGGATCATCATACCGAGGATTATTTTCTAACATCTTTCATAATATATATTCTACCTCACATAAATGTTTTTTAATAATGGAATTAACCCTTTTGGTCATTGAATATTGGTCCATGTCATTGCACTGTGAAATTTCTAAACTTTTCTTTCAAATTTTTCAAGGATTAGGAACTATATTCTCTAATAGTCACTACAAAAAGGATATATGTCTTCTCATACGAGTTAGCTAAAATTTATTGGTCACGAGAAGTAGTTTTTCCTTCAAGGGGACTCCATCTATCAGAAAGAAAGTTTATAATTTCTCCATTAATACCCCCCCCTTCCACCGAAACCAACCCTCAACATCAATGAAATGAAACACTTTCCCTCAACATCAATGAAATGAAACACTTTTCAAATCGTGCGGGGTAGTAAGTTCTTTTTTTGCCTCATTTCCTTCAAGGTCTTACCAACGAAAATACTATAGTCTAAAGAAGGAGCACTTGCTCGGCTTCTCCTTAAGGTTAGGAATTAGCTAGATATAGATCTATAGCTCCCTCTATAGCTCCCACCCACACTTTCCCCATGCTATGAACAATAACTGATGGAGAAAAAGAGTAGGGAGTACAAGGACTAGGATGATGGTCAATTTACATGCGATGTTATTTTTGGGCATGTCTTGCAATAGAGGATTTATGGGTGCATTGTCATAAGATGGAAGCCAAGGGTTGTATGTGCATGTTGTGTCATGAGATGTCGATGGAGTGTTGGATAGTACATATAATGGTGTTTGAGGGTTAGTATTAGGATGAACTTGTTAATTGATAGTATTCATGAGCATAGTCAAAACTTGTTGTAATGATTAAAAAATTCATTTTTTTAAACTAGAAAGGAAATGTGAATTTACTAATGATGGAATTATTATTATTATCATGTTTAATTGCATGTTGAATATTCTTCCAATTTTTTTGGCATTTTATCTTCATATCAATGGCTTTTAGGAGTATCAAATTTTATCATATGTAAATAAAACTTATCTATCTTCTAAATTTTTTTCTTTCTATGAAGATAAGGGTCAAGGAAACTAAACATATTGTTATCGACATCGCACCCTATGGACAAGAGATCAAATTCAAAAAAGAAACTTTAAATAGGTAGTGCTTCTACTTCAACATTAAATATGCATGTTTGACTAATATGTTACATGTGGTAGTTGAAAGATGTTGAAGGTGGTAAGTAAGTAGTGCATATCATAGACCTACTCTACCACCTCATCTAATATTTATCTCTCACATATGTTTCTTACCCCTATAAAACTACAACAATATTGAAGAAATGATAGATAAAGTAACTTTAAGAAACAAATTCGATATGAAGAGATGCAGTATCAAGATGAAGATCATAGATAAATTAGATAAGTATTCAAGAAAATGAATAAATATGGATCTTGTGATATGAATCAATAGGTTACCAAGTCCAAAGAGGTAGTGATTTTAAATTGTAAAGAGTCATATAATATTTAGACTAGAGTTTGATGTAGAGAATTCAAAGAAAATGACATGAGATACAAAAGAAGAAGATAATGAAGTTGAGGATAAATATTTGATATTAAATATTTCTTGTATATTATAAATAGACAATTCTGAAGTAGTTGTAGAATTTCAAATAGAATGATCAAAGTGTACAAGAGTAAAATAGAGAAGATGAAGAGGATTATTATTAATGAATTTCAAGATATTCAAATGGATTAAAATTTTCTATTCAATATAGAATAATTTTGTGTAAGATGTGCTATATCAAATATGTATAATAGTTATGGAAGTCAATATTACAAAATTAGGCATATCCTTTTCAAGGATGAATGTGGAATTAGAGAGAAGGTACTTCATATTTTCCAATATAGTTGTATTGATTTCAATGAAGTATTTAAATATCTAAGGTTATTTCTTACACCCAATGGTTATGGGATCAAGGAGTAGGAAAGGTTGGTTGACAAAATAAGGCATGAATTGGCAATTGGTAAATTACATGGTTATCCAGTGGTGGTAGGTTGGAGCACCGATATATGGAAACATGGGTGGAAAAGGGAGGAAAGTTTAGGAATCAAACATGATACTTGTTGAATAGTGTTCATGAGATTGGTGGGTTAAGAGGGATCCTAGTCCTTTTCACAGATAAATGGATCCCCTCCCAAGTTTAATATTAAATTGGAAATATATTTTAACCTTATAAAGTGATAATGATCTAGAAACTAGAAAGGAAATTGTGAGATTTTATTATTAATAAGGAGTAGGGATAGGGTTTATTCAATGGTTCAAGTCAAGGGCCACAAAGTAGAGGTAGTGTTGGAGTCACTTTATACATTTCTAAAAACCACTAAATGAAGATGAAGGTAGCATAGGTATGGGTTCCAACAACTTTGTAGAATAAATGGCTCTAAGACTTGCATATTAAAATATACTAGGATAAAATGTGAGGAATATTTAGGTATATGGAGATTCAATATTAATGATCACGTGGGTGTATTTATTTGATCTGGTTCTAAGTATCCATTCAAAAAGCATAGGTGATCATAAAAAGGACATAGAAAATAACTTTGAGGTAATTACTTGCATTATGTGAATTTCAATAAGTCTATTTTTTGCAACGTTGTTTCAATAAATCACAAAAATGTAAATATTTGATGTGAAATTGTTTTCCCAATTGTTTTGAAAAAATAAAAACAATTCTTTAAAAATCTAATAAGCTTCCCCTAAAATCATGTATAGTAACTAATGCTTCCAATCACTCTCAATAAATGGTGATTAAGTCCAAGAAAAGAGTGAGTGAAGGTATGATAGAGACATGTATAGTGAGGGGATCTCAAGGTGACTCCAAAAGGTTGAAAACTATCTATCCTAGGTCCCTCCTCAATCCCATGAAATCCAAATAGTAAGACACTATGATTGGTAACTAGGATACCTCTTAAAAAATCTATACAAGGGGTTACTAACTTCCAATGATCAAGGGGAAACAAAAAACCCTAAAATTTGTGGAAAACTACATCACTCCCTATTTTCACCCAAGAATTAATTCCTAGAATATAATTCATGACTTACTAAATGGGTTGTAACAACATATGTTATGAATTTCTTTAAATCTCCCTAGAGGACAAAAACTATATCTCAATGCAAATCATTATGGTGAATTATTTGGATGCATATTCCCACAATCCCACTACTACATATGGTGTTGAAGTCCGATGGGGTGTTCTGTCGTACGAAAGAAATACACCTTATTGTCAAATGCTACCCATTAATTCTCAAAATTGTGTTATATTTGTTTCATGGTCCCGTGACATTTGTCGAACATACAACATAGTTTAGTGTTCATCATATTTTTGACTCATGTTTGATGGTTTTCGAGACCGATGAGATCACCATCTGATCCATGTGGATATTGGTGGCCACCCACCTTTTCCAACCGGATCAAAACAACATTCTAGCAATTTTGGCAATTTACTATTTTTAGCAGGTTTTAACTTCAGGGGCCATTTTGAGGGCCCAAATGAAGGTTTTTCGAGATAGAGATTCTCAATGATATCCAAAGGCATGATTGTTCCCCCAAAATCAATCTCCTCGATGATACCTTTCCAATGAGCTATCACATGCCTAAAACGGAGATCATATGCAAAAGTTACGACCCTGGAAAGTTGATGTACTCACTTACCCAAAACGGGGCCCACGCGACTTTTGGCGCTTCAACTCCTAGGGTTAGGTTTTTGGATGTATAGGGTTTTTGGAATTCCTTCTTATTGTAAAAATTCCTTCAAAGCCTCATTGTAATAATCTTCTTGCGAATGCGAGTAGCCGTCACATCGCTTCTTAGACATAAGATGCCACCATTCTAGTGAGTCTTTCACTCTGTATTTTTACAGTCTCTGTACATTTATTTAATTAATATAAATCGTGTATTATTGTATATCTGTATTTATGGTTGCATCCCTGATACATTTATGTTATATTATTGAATATCTGTGATATCTCTGTGCATTTCTTTATTATATCTCTGATCTCATTTCATGACGAAAATAATCCAGATCAGTGGTATCAGAGTAGGCTGCTCTTGATCATTTTTTCAGTGCATGTCCCCGACGAGGTCCGATTATAGAAATTTGAGTCTCAATCTTGTCTCTCTTGAAGACAATCGCTCTCGGACACCCAAGAAACCCTCAATGGAGGAAGAAAAGAAAAATGACGAAGCAGACGATCTTATCAATCTGTTGCTTGAGAAAGCTCTCACGTGACAGAGGGACGAAATGATGGAGAATTTTTTCAACATCCTTCAATGCCTGTCGATAGCATCAGGCACATCTTCATCAAGTGGCCACTTTGGAGGCACCTCACCTTTCAAGGTACAAGTTAATTTTGATATACCTGTATTTGAAGGGAAGATAGATGCATAAGCCCTAGAAAAATGGTTAACTATGCTAGAAGGTTATTTCTCTGTTCACAATTTTTCCAGCAAAGAAAAGATCACCTTCGCACTCCTTAAATCTCTCCCTCGTGTCAAACATTGGTGGGAAACTTACTGGGAGAAAAGTTCCACAGAGGAGTCTGGAATATATGGGGTCGATCCCACTTGGGATTTTTTTATGGATGCAATAAAAGAACAGTATTACCCTGTTGGAAACTATGAGGACCAGTACATGAGATGGACCACACTACAACAAGGGAGGGGCCAAGCAGTTATGGAGTTCACCAATACCTTCCATACCTTGCACACAAAGTTGGGTATCAAAGACTCCGAGCGACATTTGGTTCTAAAATATCGTGGGCCTCTACACAAATACATCTAGACTGAAATGGATTTTCTGGACATCGCATCACTCGGTGTTGCTTATCGATATGTTGTTAAAATTGAGTAGAAATTTAAGCACGAGAACAAACGGTAATTTGGGTCTGCAAATTCATAACAACCAAAGTATGACAAAGACGACCCTAACAAACAATCTCTCGAAAACAATTCCAAGACACAGGAAAAGAAGGGTCACAGGAATTCAAAGAAGAACACCAGAAAATGGTGTGATTTCCACAAAATACCTTGGCACAACACCGATGATTGTGGCTAAAAAAAGTCATTGGTGACCGAGATCAAAGACAAGGAGCCAAACCCTGATCCAGAATATGATTTCAAAAATACTGGTAAAGGACAGATCATTGACCTAGACCCCACTGCTATTGTCGCGACCACAACTATTCAACCAGAAGAACCAACAGATCCTGAAGATGGGGAGCGCCGTTTTCATTCATAGATGTGGGTGAAGGGGACCCTGCTGCATTTTATTGCTGATAGCGGAAGCCAGAAAAACCTCATCTCAAAAGAGGTCATCAAACAGTTGGGATTGTCGACAACACCACACCCACATCCATACAACATCAGGTGGCTTCGGCAAGGATGAGATCTTTGTGTCAACCAATAGTGTCGATTGTCATATGGCATCCAACCTTTCAAGGATGAGGTATTATGTGATGTTTCCCCACTGGATGTCTGTGATGTTCTCTTGGGCCAACCATATATGTGGAGATGCCATGTTGTTTATGAGTCTCAACCCCATAGTGTCATTGTTACTTTGGGGGGTCATCTCTATAGAATACCAGAGGTAGTTCTGACTATTGTTCCACCTAAAAAGTGTCTCAAGGAGAACAAAAGGAGAACAAAAGGACACTGCAACCACTACAACCTTGCCCCAAGCACCTTCTATCCAACAGAAGCAGGTCGACAAGGCTGCAACAAAGCATAAAGATTCCTTCTGCACATCGTCCTCTCATGTATTTCAACTTTTTGAACATCCTCAACCTCAATAGGTTCGTGATATACTTCCACAAACTGAGTAGCGCGACATCTCCAGCAAGACAAGCAACTCACCAAGATGCAGATTCAACAAACGCTTCTTCCCAGGGAACTCAACGCAATGGAGAACATTGCTTCCTAAGGAGGGAGGATTGATCCAGGTGGATATCAGTGGCCACCCACCTTTTCCAATTGAATCAAAACAACTTTCTGGCAATTTTAGCAATTTACTATTTTTAGCAGGTTTTAACTTCCAGGGCCATTTTGAGGGCCCAAATGAAGGTTTTTTTAGATAAAGGTTCTCAATGATAGTTAAAGGAATAATCGATCCCCCAAAATGAATCTCCTCGATTATACCTTTCCAACGAGCTATCACATGCCTAAAACAGAGATCATATGCAAAAGTTACGACCTGAGGAAGTTGGTGTACTCACTTACCCAAAACGGGGCCCACATGACTTTTGGCGCTTCATCTCCTAGAGTTAGGTTTTTGGATGTATAGGGTTTTTGGAATTCCTGCTTATTGTAAAAATGCCTTTAGAGCCTCATTGTAATCATCTTCTTGAGAATGCGAGTAGTCTTCACATCTCTTCTCAGAGATCAGCTGCCACCATTCTAGTGCGCCTTTCACTCTGTATTTTTACAGTCTTTGTACATTTATTTCAATAATAGAAATAATGTATTACTGTATATATATATATATATATATATATATATTTATGGTTTCATATTTGATACATTTCTGTTATATTATTGAATATCTGTGATATCTCTGATTATATCTCCGATCTCATTTCGTGTTGAAAATAATTTGGATCACCATCATGACCACCATTGCCCCGTGGCCTACCTCTATGGCACCTACATGGAACTACCATTTCATGAAGGATTTGTGTATGAGGTGCATTTGAAACCTAATTTGGCCTTAATTATGCCATCTAGGGGGGTAAAAATGTCAGTCATGAGATTATTATTCCTACATTGTCTTGATTGATATATCAATTATGCCTGCTCTGAGGGATAAAAATGTCCATATCAGGATAATTATGTCTGCGTCGTCTCGAGCAAGACATCAATTATTACTGCTATGAAGGATAAAAATGTTCGGTGTCCACTAATTATGATCGCTCGAATTCCAAACATCAATAAAATATGAATGTAAAAGAAACATGACAAGTAAGTACAAGGATTAATGGATGAACATATTACATATTATAAGTTTGCATGATGTGGGAAGGATGGAAAATATTTTACCTAGATCAATTGTGCCACCAGATAGGCTATGAGAAAATTTATATTCATATGTTGGTTAACATGATCTATGAAGTCATATGATGGTTGGTCCTGACCAATACTGCCATGCCCCAAAGTTACCCTTTGTATAACAAAGGGAAAATATTCCATGGCATAATGAGTATCCCATTGAGTGGTTAATTCTATGTAATCTAAGTGCCCATGGTGTTTCTTGGGATGTTGAATCCATCTATGCATTAAAAAATTCAAGTTAAGAAACATAAAATTGTGTTTTTCCCTAGATTTAGATCACTAGATTTAGGTGAAAAATTATAATTAAACGTAGAATGTTTAGACTACACCACCATGGGGGAAACTTGTGAAGGATTTAGGTGGTTGAATTAGATGTCAAATTACTACACCCATATGCAGATGGTTCCACCAATCAAGAAGAATCACTTAAAATCAACATCGATAGTCCAAGAGGCTGCAAGACAGAAAAAGGAGGAGTCTCTAGCAATAGTGGGAAGACCAATGCAAATGGAGCACATATTGAGGGGAGGAATAAATGATTACAACAATTTCAAGAGAATGTGAAAGTACAAGGAGATGGGAGACACAGTAGTTTGCGAGAAGGAACATGTTCGGGTTGGTCGGGATAAATGGGCATTGAAGGTATTTGACCCAGGTATAGGATACTATGTTATCAATATGGATATCAATGGCCACCCACCTATTCCACTGGCTCAAAATATGATTTTCCACCTTGGTAGTTTTTCTATAGTTTTTTGGGTCCATTTGGAGGCCCTAACCGATTGTGTTTTACATTTGGGGTCCAAGACAATATCTTGGACCTGGTCATAATGTGTTCTTCTCGACTATATATTTCCAATGAGATATCGTTCAACCCAAACAAAGATCGTATGAAAAAGTTATGCCCTCAGCAAGTTGACATTTCAACTACCCCCATCGAGGTTCACAAACCTTTTGGCATTTCATCTTCCAGGGTTAGGGTTTTGGATTTTGTTTATGTTAAAAATGTCTTTGGAGCCTCATTGTAAGAAACATATTATTGTGAATGAGCATAGTAGACACATATTTTCTTAGATATAAGTTTCCACCATTCTAGCAAGTTCATTCACTTTGTATTTTTACGGTTTCTGTACATTTCTCTCATTAAAAGAAATTGTGTATTACTGTATCTCTCTATTTCTTGAAATATTTTTTGTGTATTTCATTTTTATATCTCCGCCTTCATTTCATTCTCAAAATAATTTGGATCAGTGGTATTAGATCAAGATGTTCCTTTTCATTTCTTAGTGCATGTCCCCGACAAGTTAGGGTATAAAGAGTTGGGTCTCGAGCTAGTTTCTCTTGAGGGAAGAGGGAGCAAGATATTTTCTTAAGTTGTTGCTAGAGGAATTCCTCACACAATAGAGGGACAAAATGATGGAGGATATTTCCCAAATCCTTCAACGACTATCAACAACATCATAATGTCTTGATCAAGATTTCTTTGGAAGGGACACCCTTTTCAAGGTACAGGTTAATTTTGATATTCTCGTGTTTGAAGGTGAGATAGATGAAGATGATTTGGAAAAGTGGTTAAATATGATAGAAGGTTATTTTTTTGTCCACAATTTTTCTAATAGAGAAAAGATAATCTTTTCACTCCTTAATGTTGTCCCGCATGTCAAATACTAGTGGGAAACTCATTATGAAAAAAATTCCACAGAGGAGTCTAAAATGTTTGAGGCCGAACCCACTTGGGATTTTTTTATGGATGTCGTTCAAAAAAGTATTACCTGGTTGGGAACTATGATGACCAGTACATGAGATGGACCACACTACATCAAGAGAGGGTCCAAACAATGTTGAATTTCAAAAATACCTTCCATACCTTCCATACCTTGCACACTAAGATGGGTATCAAATACTTTGAGCGACATTTGGTTCTAAAATACTGCGAGGCTCTACACAAGTACATACAAAACAAAATGGAGTTTATATAAATCTCATCATTGGGAATCACTTATTGATATGCTATCAGAATTGAGAAGAAATTTAAGCAACATAAAAAGTGGGAGTTCGGGTTTGCAAAGCTACAATAACCAAAGTATGGTAAAGGAATCCCTAACTCACAAAACATACAACCTCAAGACAACCAATCCAAACCACATGAAAAGAATGGTAACAAGAATATGATGAAGGACACTACAAAGTGGTGTGGCTTCCACAAAATCCCTTGGAATAACATTGATGAATGTCACTTGAAATTGTCATTAGTTGTTGAGCTCAAATAAATAGAGTTGATCCTGAACTCGGAACCTAATTCAAAAAAAAATAAAAGGAGGCATATCATTGATCCAGAACCCACTACTACCATCACAACCACAACAATCCAACTATAAGAACCAGAGGATCCTGAGGAGGGGAAGCACCTCTTCCATTCACATATGTGGGTGAACGAGACTCCATTGCATTTAATTATTGATAGTGGAAACCAAAATAACTTCATCTTAGAAGAGGTCATAAAACAATAGGGATTGTCAAAAAAACCACAACTACATCCATACAACATCGGGTGGATTCGCTAGGGTCGATATTTCCATGTTAGCCAATAGTGTCTCCTTTCCTATGACACCAAACCCTTCAATGATGAGGTAATAAGTGATTTTCCCCCACTGGAAGTCTGTGATGTTATTTTAGGAAAGCCATATATGTGGAAGCATCATGTTGTTTATGAGTCTCGACCTCATAGTGTCATTTTTACTCTGAGGGGTTAGCTCTATAGGGAACCAAAGGTATTTCCTACTACTCTCCCACCAAAAAAATACTGCAAGGAAGTCCCTCATATGAAAAAATTTAGCTTCATCATGATCTAGACAGAAGGAAAACATAAGGACACTGTAACCAATGTAGCCTCAACCCAAGAACCTTTTATCAAGCAAAATCATATTGAAAATATTGTAGAAGAGCACACATATCTTCTTAATTCACCTACAGGGGTGAAACCACACTCCCCAGTCAAGCGAAGTTATAAAAAACCCCTTCATATTCATCATGTTCTATCTTCAACAAAAGAGTGCTCCCACACTCAAGAATATCATGCAACTATATTGGTTGAATGGATACAACCATTCCAACAACAAGTTCATGACAACCTTCAATGAGCTAAGCAATACAACTTCTTCAACAAGGCAATCAGTTCACCAAGGTTCAGATTCAACAAAATCTTCCACATAGTCCACAGGAAATTGATGCAATGAGGACCATTGCTTCCTAATGGGGAAGGAATGATCCATATGTATATCAATGGCCACCCACCTATTCCACTGGCTCAAAATATAATTTTCCACCTTGGCATTTTTTCTATAGTTTTTTGGGTCCCAAACTTTTGGGATTGTTTTAAGGCGATAAAGAATTATTTTTGACGTTTTGGGGCCTAGGAAATAGTTAAAAGATTTCGGCCTAGTTTGAATGTGTTATTCTTGGCTAGAAATTTCCAACGAGCTATCTTTCACCCCAAACATAGTTCATATGAAAAAATTACACCCTCAACAAGTTGATGTTTCAATTACCCCCATCGGGGTCCTTAAACCTTTTGGAATTTCATCTTTTGGGGTTAGGGTTTTGTCACATCCCCCAAAATTAAAGTAATTTAAAAATTCAAAAACAATTGTTAGAAAACTATTGTGTTTTTGGTAAATTCGAATTTGGAATTTTTTTTCCATTTAGGGCAATTCCAAATTTTGAATTTGGTAAATTGTAAATAAATTATTTTGATTGTTAGGCAGAAATTGTGATTGGACCCAACTAAATATTTGATTTCGACACTTGTGTGAAAAAAAATATTTTATATTTATTGCAGGGGGACAAATGGAACAACCATGTTAAAATTAGCTGACCATGACTCCATGAGTGGGGAACACGTTGGAACTACCTATGGGATGATTGTTACAAGTGGAAAATCATGGATTTGGCCAATAGCAGCCCCTGAAAATCAGGGATTTAGAAAGCTGCAAAATTCCCAAGGGAGGGAAAAAAGACCTAGGAAAAAAGGACTTGTGTTGATAAATAGCATATGTGAGGAGGCAGGACGCTACCAAGTATGCACCAGAAAAATGAATTAGACTCTTGCTGCTATGAACACTAAATTATGAGTGTGAGGCAAGGTGAAGTGGCTGAGAAAAGACTGTTGTAGAGGTTCTGGAATTCTCCCTCATGGATTCATGGTCAGGTTAGGGGGTGAACGAAACAAGTAACTTTGGTTGTTCCATTCTAAGGTTGGGAGGAATGTGGTTGTTCCCTTTGTATTCTAGTGTTTGGTTAAGATATGTTCATCTATCCTTTTTCTGGTTTATACATCTCTTGTCTTAAGTTGTTGTCCATATACATAGATATATTTCTGGGCAGTTGATCTCTATTTGAAACTATCGTTAAATATGAATCGTTCTGATCTGAATGATTAAAAGAGAACTTTAGTGTAATATTGTGCATATTACCACCGAATAAGTTCTAATAGTTTTATTCTAGTATGTATGGTGTATTTTTGTTCAACAATATTCTGTGGGAAAATGGTAAAAAATCCTACAGGTTAGTTGTAGTTATCGTATAAAGATTTTATTAATTTGTTAACACAAAACATAGAATTGAATGGTGGAAGTATGCCATGAATTATAATCACATTGATATCTTCTCAATCCCATCAATTATATTAATAAATTTCTACCAAATTAATACTGAATATTTTTAATAATGAATAACCCTAGGAGGAGACCATACTATTTTAAATTAGAAAATACATATACCATTTCATATATCTATACAGGAATTACACCCCTGGGATCGCCTTTGCGGCTGGGTTACATTTTCTTATTTTATTCTAAGTTACCTATGCAAACTATATACATAAACAAGAATAAATTGTGTAGAGTTACATACATAAATACATATACGTATAGGAATACATACATGAACTTATACATGCGGATAAGCCCCCATCGAGCACATTGTGGAACTCTGGAAGAAATGCTTGTGACCTTTCAATGGAAATAGAAAACTATGGAACAAAGAATTTAAGGACGAAACATTTTAAGCAAGAATAGAGATGCGTGAAACCTTAAAGATCTTGATGCCTTTGTTTAATTATACAAATGAATTCCATAACCATGTTGTCAACTAGAAAATTAAACCAACCCTCTGATTAATCAGGTGACAATGGAAATGGAGGGAAATTACGAATCTATTAATCATATTGGAGTTTTGTAAATACTATAAAATACAACCATAAATGTATGTGACTCACTGTCGAAAAGCACATAAGTGGTTATACTTATGTATTTGAATGAATAATTAATGTATCAACAAAAATCCAAAACAGTAATTAAAATCTCTCTACTACTTCATAATAGTCGCTCGCAGTGAATATGGTACAATGTCTAAATCATTCTACTAAGAAAGAAACTGAGATGGTAATACACCATGCGATGACTGATTTTAGAACCAAAACCTTCATTTCAAAAACCTGGATTATTAATTCTGGAGTATTTTCAAAAGGAACTCGAGTACCTTGCATATGGGGATGCCAGGTAAAATATGAGGGTTTGTATGCTCCACTCCTGCAAGGAAATAGAACAAAAACAAAACTCATTAGTAGATGTCAACGAGACTCGCATTTGATTTACAGAGATAAATAAAATACAAGTAAATCAGAATACAGAGGATTTCTGGATTATACTTAACTTAGGGAATTAGCATCGATCGTCGTCTGCTTCAGAATTGACAGAGGCATCCTGGAACCGAAGGGGAGGAGAGAGCTGAAGTTCATCCAATGGCTACCTCGCAAGAATCAGAGGTTCCATCATTGAATAGGTTATACAAATCTTAAAACATCAAAACAAAAAAATGTCTAAAGATTAAGACAAACAAAAAAACACTGTAGAAAGGTATTCTGAAAACCCCAAGCAAGAATCCATTCAGAATAATAGAACAAATAACTTTGTCAAGGGGTATTCTTACTAAGGCCGAAAATTTTGAACACAGTATTTTGTAGAACATAGGAAATAAAACTGAGTACCCTTATCCCTGAAACATACATATTGTTTGGCCAGAGTTTATACATACATGAGTTGACCTGATATTAAAGTGACGAAAACCCTAACATAAGTCATGAGTGCAAGTGACTAGATAACATTATCGTTCCACTTTTTAGTATGTAAGGGAAGGTTACTACATTTATGAAATATTACAATAAACATAACAAACTGATAGGCGCCTAGAGGGATGGCTTGGACGACACCATTCAGAAAACAACCACTGTTACCTTATGACAAACTACACTGCGCAAACACAAATATTCCTGTAGAAACCAAATTCTTAAGGAAAATTGGAAACTCCCATACAGAATAAACGATAGGGTTTGAAAAAGAACCTTACATTGGTTGTGGGGAGACGACCAATTTTATATCTCCTCTGCCAGAGTAAAACATCTCTTTGTCCCTCACACCAGAGCATATACCCATCACTACCTGTGACCTTCTTACAAAGCGATCAAGCCAAATGGAAATGGAACCTAACTAATTTTCCAGAAGAGCCTAAGAGAGAAAGCAGTTAATATTTCCATATTAAGCCATGTGATATTCAGAAAGTGACTACACCCTCACAGGACATGAAATAAAGTGATAGTTCTGGGTGGGTCTTGAGGTAGGTGTTCATTAAGGATATGGACGGAGGTATCAATGCACCTTTACAATTACTACACTGGTTCTCGCACCGAGTAAATGCGATGGGAAAGAATGTCATAACATCTACTCTGTAACTGCTGACGACCCTTGTTTATGCAGTGTGTTAGTGGACCAAGGCTAGGACTGTACACATCTTAGGCTCAGACCTCAATACTGTGGCCTAGCATGACTAGACTAATGTTTCCCTGTCAAGAGACCCTTAATCATTTATGGAAAATATGTCTTTCCTTCTTGTACCTTAGTGCCAAATTGTTTGTTGATTGGGAGGCCATGAACTTAAACTTCCTTTACATCGAAACTATTAATGTCTTGGGTTATATATGTATATGTGTAAGGTATCTTTCAACTGAATGCTCACGATATACCCAAACATATGTAACACTTAATATATCGAAGACTTAATCGATAGGAAATCTATGTATATAGACATATAGATATAATGAATATGCATAGACTCGTTAGTGGCAAAGAAAGGGACCAAGGGTTGAATGAACGGTTAGAATTAACACTCAACAATGTCAAAGTATCACTAAAGGAAAGAATATGGGGATTAGTATTTGTACTCATCAATATTAACGTATAGTTAAAAATGTGGATATGATAGGAAAGGCAATGACACCCCTAGAGGCTCTTAGGAATTGAATGGCATTTCGATAAACATAGGTTCTTAATCTTACACCTCAACATCTATGAACCTCCAGTGAATAAGGTTATGTTGGTTATGATAATTCGAAAAATAGGAAATGAAGTACCTTAAGACAATTTTTTTTTATGTAAATTTTGAGGTACATTACATATGGTATCAGATCCATAGGCTATAGCACTTGGACCTTGAATGGGGCCATCTGATTTATTTAAATGTATAATTATGTTTTTATAAAGCTAATAAAAACCTTTATTGTTACAAAAGGAAAACACTTTTTGTTTTTTGTGTTAGTCATGGAAGTAGTAAATGATGACGGGGAAATCAGAATCAATGGGAACCCTGACCAAAGACCTCCTGAAAATCAAAGAAAAAATAGTGACAAAAGTTCACCTACCAAAGTTCTGGAAACAATGAGGAATCTCATCATCGAACTGTAGGTTTTCAAAGATGACAATGAAAAACTAAAGAAAGCTCAGCAGGAACAACAAGAAATAAATGAAGTCTTGCTGCGCAGTATAGTGACCAAGAAAATCCCAAAGGAAAATAATAATGACGAAGAAATCAGCAAGAGAGATTCCAAGAACTCGGGATCAAAAATAGAAAAAGGAGACAGTTCATCTGAAGGTACACCTTCAGCTGAGGAAAAAACCAAAACAGACAGAAAGAGAAAACAAGTAGACCACCTTGAAGGAGAATTCAAGAAAATTAAACCAACTATCTTTGATGGATAATCCAGAACAGGAGAAGAAGCAGAGGCATGGTTATTGGATATCAAAAATTACTTCCACATATATAACTATTCCAACAATATGAAGGTCAGAATGGCCATATACAATCTAGAAAGGAAGGCCAACATTTGGTGGCAAGACCTGAAATTGGCCAAGGGCCTAAAGGAGAAATAGATGGAATGGTTTGACTTTAAGAAATATTTCAAGAAATAGTACCTATATGAAAGCTACTATGAAAGAAAAACAAAAGCTATTTATAAACTAAGACTTGGACAGATGACAATGGAGGACCTTATAAATAAATTACTAGAATTATTAAGGTTTGTACCTCACATTCAAGAGGATAAGGTAAAAATCTAGCGGTTCTTAATCTATTTACTGCAGTCCTACAGGGACATAATAGAGTTTGACAACCCCAATTCCTTGAGTGAAGTATTTAGGAAAGAACGAATGTGCTATGATCAATACAAACAATGGGCAGAGTTTCGCAAAGCCTAGAAGGATAAGAAACAAGATCAAATGAATCAACGAAACAAGGGATACCAACTAGCTCCTTATCGTAATGCGAAAAAAAGATTTCTAAGAAAGGATTTTCACTCCAACCATCTGAATATGCAAGGCAGCGGTAAACCAGTAAATATGGGAATGAAGAAGTTTGGGGACAACCCCCACGAACCACTAAAGTGTTGGGAATGTCGAGAGCCTCATATAAGGAGGAATTGTGCACATTTAAATTCAGAAAACAGAATTGCTATTCATAATTTACAGGAATCCTCGATGGTGGGAGACATAGGCAAAAACCTGCATCAGATAAATGCAGCCATAGATGACCGACAAGCTGACCACCAATCCTCTATGGTAGAAATCGAAGGTAAAATAAAAGAAACTCGAATTTATGTTTTAATTGACCCTGGAGCTACGTTAAGTTATATTACTCCTAATTTAGTAGAGTCAAATAAACTTAATAAACTGAAGCACGCAAAATCATGGCTGGTACAACTAGCAACAGGAACAAAAAGGAAACTAGTTGACTTCATTTATGATTTCAAGTTCATCTTATATGGGAAAAACATAAGAACGAATATGAACATCCTACCACTAGGATCTTATGATATGATTATTGGAATGGATTGGTTGGAAAAGAACAAAGCGGTACTAGACTGTTATACAAAGACACTTAACTATAAAGACGATGTTGGCACTACTAGGACAACCCAAGGTATACCAAAGCCTGTATCAGTTAGACAAGTTTCAACAATGCAACTTAACAAATGTATGAGAAAGGGTTGACAAGTTTATGCCATTCAAATAACGAATCTACTAAAATGGATAGATAAGCCAGAGTTAGAAGTTTTTTCTGTCCTACGCGAATTTAGAGACATGTTTGTGGATGAGATACCGGAATTACCTCCTAGGAGGGAAATAGACTTCTCCATAGATTTTCTACCTAGTTCAACCCCTATCTCAAGAGCACCTTACCGAATGAGTCTACTAGAACTGACAGAATTAAAAATACAATTACAGGAATTGTTGGACAAAGAGTATATAAAACTGAGTGTTTCACCATGGGGGGCACCAGTCCTCTTTGTGAAAAAAAAAGATAGTACTCTAAGGCTTTGTATGAATTATAGACAATTGAATAAAATGACTATTAAGAACAAGTACCCCTTACCTAGAATAAATGACCTGTTCCATCAGGTAGGAGGGACCAAGATCTTTTCAAAATTGGATTTACGATCTGATTATCATCAGGTTAGAATAAAGGATGAGGATATAAGAAAAAAATATTTTCGAACAAGATATGGATACTACAAATTCATAGTTATACCCTTCAGACTCACTAACGCACCAACCATGTTTATGTGTCTGATGAACAATATTTTCAATCAATACTTGGACAAGTTCATACTAGTATTTATCGATGATATTCTGGTCTATTCTAAAACCGAGGAAGAACATGAAGAACACTTAAGGGTATTTATGCAAACGCTGAGGAAACACAAACTGTATGCCAAATTTGATAAGTGTGACTTTTATCAAAAGAAAATACAATATCTTGGACATGTAATTTCAATAGAAGGCATTGTTGTAGACCCTAAAAAAATAAAATCCATCATGGACTGGCCAATACCTAAGGATGTGGTAGATATCTGATCATTCATGGGAATCACCGGATACTATCGCAAATTTATAGAATGGTTTTCCAAGATAGCCTACCCTATCATGTCATTACAAAACAAAGGAACCAAGTTTAACTGGTCACAGAGGTGTCAAGACAATTTTAACAAGCTGAAAGAATTATTGACAATTTCACCCGTATTGAAGGTAGAAAACCCAGACAAAGACTTTACCGTATGTGTTGATGCAAGTAAAGAAGGACTAGGGCGTGTCCTAACACAAGAAGGACATGTAATTTGTTATGAGTCCCAGAAATTAAAAGAACATGAGCAAAATTATGTTACTCATGACTTGGAATTGGCAGCGGTAATACACGCCTTAAAATTGTGGTGACACTACATAATGGGTCGAAAAATTCTAGTACTAACAGATAATAACGAGGTGAAATATCTGTTTATTCAACTAGATCTTAATGCAAGACAATAAATATGGCTAGCCTTCTTGACCAAATTCAACTTCGAGGTCAGACATATCAAGGGTAAAGAAAATAAGGTAGCAGACGCTTTAAGAAGAAGTGTCCATGGGTTATTTGAGATAAATATCAGTAGGGAAGAAAGTGATATGTAACAAATAATAAGAATGACAGGTATTAATGACAAAAATTACACTAAGATAATGACATAATTACAAAACAACATTGAAAAATCAGATAAGCCAGATTTGAGTATCGACAAGAAAGGAATACTACGAATTAAAAATAGACTTTACATACCAGATGCAACAGAGTTAAAGTTAATAATCTTGGATGAAGTGCATAAGCAACCATATTCTGGCCATCCAAGTTACCATAAAATGATAACAACACTTAGAAAACTATTTTTCTGGCCTAATATGAAGGGCGAAACAACAGGATACTTGGCTAGGTGCCAAGATTTTTAGCAGGTTAAAGATTAACACAAACATCCAGCCAACCTATTACAGCCTTTACCAGTGCCAGAATGGGAATGGGAGATCATATTGTTGGACTTTATAACAGGTTTTCCAAAAACTCAGAAGCAAAATGACTCTATTATGGTTTTGATTGATAAACTCAGTAAGTCTGCACACTTTATTCCTGTGAAATCTACTTTTAAATCTATAAACATCGCTGAAATATTTATGAAGGAAATTTTTAGACTGCATGGTATTCCTAAAATGGTGATCTCAGATAGAGACATAAAATTTATGTCCACTTTATGGAAAGAATTGTTTGAAGGGCTAAATACTAATTTGAATTTCAGCATGAGTTGCAATCCACAAACGAGTGGATAGACCAAACGAACAAGTCAGATCATAGAAGATATGTTTCATATGTATGTAAGAACAAAACCAAGTAAGTGGGAAGAGTACCTATACTTGGTAGAATTCACGTATAATAATGGGTACCAAACTTTGGCTAAATTGGGATGACCCAGTTGACAGATTCATGATTGGACAAGAAATTCTCCAAGAAATGGAAAGTACAGTAAGAAAGGTGCAACAAAACTTAAAAGACGCATAGGACAGATAAAAAAGTTATGCGAACCAGAAAAGAAGACACTTGGAATTTCAAGTGGGTGATCATGTTTACTTAAAAGTCAAATCTTGAAAGAGTTCACTAAAACTCAGGAACTATGCCAAATTGGCACCCTGGTTTTGTGGGCCCTTCGAAATATTAGCTCAAATTGGACCTGTAGCATACCAACTTGCACTTCCAGCTAATCTAAGAATTCATATTGTATTTCATGTTTCCTTGTTGAAAAAGTATGTCCATGACCCTACTCATATGATTGATTGGAACTTGGTGCATATGGAACTAGAAGGTGGGTTCCAGACGAAACCCCTACGCATTCTGGACCGGAGAGAAATAACACTTCAGAACAGAGTCATTTCTTAGGTAAAGGTGCAATGGAAGCACTTTAGCCCTGAGGAGGCCACTTGGGAGTTGGAGGGAGATTTGCGGAAATCTCATCCAATCATGTTCCAAGAAGGGAACAAACACTGAGGACAATGTTTTATTAAAGGGGGAAAGGATGTGACATCCCAAAAAATTAAAGTAATTTAAAAATTCAAAACAAATTGTTAGAAAACTATTCTATTTTTGGTAAATTCAAATTTGAATTTTTTTTACCATTTAGGGCAATTCCAAATTTAGAATTTGGTAAATTGTAAATAAATTATTTTGACTGTTGCGTAGAAATTGTGATTGGACCCAACTAACTATTTGATTTCGACACATGTATGAAAACATAATATTTTATATTTATTGCAGGGGGACAAATGGAACAACTATGTTAAAATCAGTTGACCATGACTCCATGAGTGGGGAACATGTTGGAACTACCTTTGGGTTGATTGTGACAAGTGGAAAATAAGGGATTTGGCCAATAGTAGCCCTTGAAAATCATGGATTTAGAAAGTTGTGAAAATTCCCAAGGGAGGGAAAAAAGACCTAGGCAAAAAGGACTTGTGTTGTTAAATAACATATGTGAGGAGGCAGGATGTTGCTAAGTATGCACCGGAAAAATGAATTAGACTCTTGTTGCTATGAACACTAAATTCTGAGTGTGAGGCAAGGTGAGGTGGCTGAGAAAAAACCGTTGCTAAGGAGAGGTTCTGGAATTCTCCCTCATGGATTCATGGTGAGGTTAGGGGGTGAACGAAACAAGTAAATTTGGCTATTCCGTTCTAAGGTTGGGAGGAACGTGGTTGTTCCCCTTGTCTTCCAACGTTTGGTTCAGATATGTTCATCTATCCTTTTTCTAGTTATACATATTTTGTCTTAAGCTGTTGTCCATATACATACATATATTTTTGGGCAGTTTCTCTCTATTTGAAACTATCGTTAAATATTAATCGTTTTGATCTGAATGATTAAAAGAGAAATTTAGCGTAATCTTGTGCATATTACTACCGAACAAATTC
The DNA here is from genome assembly GCA_009831015.1 of Picea engelmannii. Classification (NCBI taxonomy): domain Eukaryota; kingdom Viridiplantae; phylum Streptophyta; class Pinopsida; order Pinales; family Pinaceae; genus Picea; species Picea engelmannii. Next base: position 291,520 of record ML781626.1, on the reverse strand, counting down.
TGACAGTTTTCTTCTAGTATGTTTGGTATATTTCTATTTAGCAATATTCTGTGGGAAAATGGTAAAAAATCCTACAGGTTAGTTGATGCAGGTGAATTTGTTTCCTCGACACATCGAACTCACCCGCTTACAGGATCGATTTCAAATACCCTCTCTTCTGAGAGCCGAAGCGACTCTCTAGACTCCCTTGGGAATCACTCTCAAAACCCGACCCAATCCACAGGTCCTTTCTCGCCTCCTCTCAGCCTCTGCACTAGACTATGACCTTTCCTGACTCAAATATCGGGGTCCAGGGTTTCGCGGTTCTCGTTGACGAGAAATCCTCACCTCTCCAATCCCCGACCTATGATTTCTGATGCGTGATTATTCTGCCTTAGCCCATCCTAGCTAGGTCGGGTCCATGTGACCATGCATCCACAACCATGGCCTTACTTTCTCTCGCAGCTGCTCCTATCGGGATTTCTTCGATCGGGAAATCGACACTTACGAGGTCATAAACAATGTGCCTCGCATATCCCTGATTCCCGATGGATCAGTTAATGCTGACCTTCTCTCACTTTATCGGGTCTTTTGGCCTGTCGCAAACTTGGCTCTATCGCAACTTTGCTATTTGCGATGCCAAACACTCGGATTTCCAACTTCCGAGTCCCGATGTGCCAAGATGCCGATATCCCCCTGTCGCGCCTTCGCGACCTCGCACCCTCATGAATTGAACCCTTCAAATATTGGATTTTTAACTTGCGAGCTCTGAGCTTGCGAGATCTCTGATCTTTGCCACTTGTATTCTGCTTACTCTGGGGTCCCACACGCTGATTGGTGATTTCCTAGGTATTGCTTCTCACGACCTCGTAACTTTTGGCTCAAATATTTACGGCTCCAACTCGCGAACCCCCAAGCTCACGATATACCGAACTCCGATGCACGTGAGATCTCTCTCTCCTCCATGTCACTGTCTCCTTGATGCTCAATCAGGTATCACGGAATCGTGATTTCTATTTCAATGATTCCCTTGCTTCCGGAAATCCCGAAACACCGAATACCGACTCTCCCAGATCTTGCTCCACGTGTCTCCCTCCAACATATGGCTCAGATCATGTCGGGGTTTTCAACCTATAATTCATCGATGTATTTGTCCATGGGAATGCCGATTTTCGCATGCTCCAAATTCCAATGGCACTAGATCATCCAATGGTTGATGGGATTTCTTCTCCGGATCTAATGGCTCAAATCAAATCTCCTGTGTGTTCCTCCTATGCGCCTTCTTGGACATAGACTACTCGACGGTCTATATCTCTTCTCCTGGACGATCTGACGACTGTCGTCGCTCCTCCCGAGCCTCTTGCACTTCTTCTCGACTTGGGAGAATTTCCAAGGTTCCTACGGTCTCGACCTTTGTTGTCATTCTCCAATGAGCTCCCGAACCGTGAGCTTCGCCGATGCACATAAAAGCGTTGTTCCTTCTGATCTTGTATCCTCAGCTCCTTCAAAGGATTTTGATCTTTGCCCTCCTTTCAAAACCTCTACGCATGCACGGTGTTGTCCCTCCTGAGCTTACACAATCACTCAGGACCCTTGGGGAATTTTATCCTACAATCACTCAGGCCCCTTGGGGAATTTTATCCTTCTTCTCCCTCCGATGGAGAACAAGATGCCTTCCTGGATCTTTGTTTGCTCAAATTCTCTCCTTGTTTCACTTTCTAGATATTCAGTAACCCAGTGAAATTTCCCTCAGTGGACCTTTCCTCTAACTTCCAGAACTCAAAGAATTCTTTCCTCTACTGGGCCTGCTTGCACGCTTTCTAAACATGCCCCTGGCGGAGTATCTTCTCCTCTTTCACAGAACACTCGACAATTTTGTTTTCCTGTGCACTTATGCACTTCGCTCTATTCCCACCAGGAAGAGCTCTCAGAATCCTCAGTGATTCTGGTATTCCTCAACTCTCTGCAGAGTTCTTCTTCGTCAGCACCTCGTGCTTACACTCAATTCCCACTGGGCAGAGTTCTTACAGAATCCTCAGTGATTCTATCTACAACTGAGTTCTCATATACAACCTTGCCTCCTGAGGTGTTCAACAACTTCACAGGTCTCCTTCCTGAGTTGTTGACTTCATTCCTATGCCTCAGCACGTCTTTGTCTGACTCCTCAGAGTTCAGAAGTGCATCCTCCGTGCACGGCTCTTAGAACCTCATCATTCTGTCACACCCTCTTGGTATGAAGCCTCAAAGACCTCCAATTTTGAATCAAACACACTCCCTGCACTTGCATGATAATAACACACAAACACAACATATAATGAACACTTACAGAAATGGATATAAGACAGAACATATGCAGGAAAAAATGCTTCTATATATATTAAAAATGGCAAAATGCCTGTTTGTACAAGGGTGTTCTCGAGCTCTCTCTAGCTCTTCCTACTCTAACTTAACTAACTCAAAATGAGACATCAAGATCTCTTTTACCTGAGGGCTCATTCCTCCAGGTTCACCTACTCTAATCACTTACAATGAATGGCTGTCTATTCCAGTGTATGGAAATAGATCTCAATCGATCTGCATTAAAGTCGATCCTATCTAATGCATGCACAAAGGCACGGCTTCTATGGCTCACCAGCCTAAGATATTAAATTACATTCAATTCAAATTTTAAATCTGGCTATGCCTCCCTTTTGACATATGAATGCATGCGTGCTGACATGGCTGGTTGGCTGGCTGCATGGAGAGATGCTCCTGCATCATACTCCACAGTTGCAAAAATCATGAGCTCCTGCTCATGAGCTTTGCCTGTAGCTATTTGGAAGTCGTCCTGGATCCCAAATAAATCTTTAGAGATTCCCATCTTCTCCATTCTACTGCCACTGCTGCGTTGTTGTTGCTTCTACTTATTCTCTACCCAGCTTCTCTTCATTGGTAGTCTACGCTGACCCCAACATCAGCCTGCTGATCTCCATGATCAACTTATCCAGCTGCTCCAGTGGATGGTTTTTCTCATGAAGTCTCCTTAGCTGGAAAAATTTTCTAATGTGCATGCCCTGCATGCCTTCTTCATCCATTTCCAACTTTACCTGTTGGATGTGCATGCCCTGCATTTTTATCCCTTCTTCTAGGGCTTCCATCTGCTCCCACAGATCAACAAAACATCTGTTGTCTGTATCTTCTTCATCTGCTGCTACAAGCTCTCGTGCTACAGTGTTTTCAGCTTCTCGACTAAAAATATCGAGCCACTCCTCGGAATGCTCGTTTTCCTCTTCTGCTCCTGTGTCTTTTTCTTCTGTTGTTAGCTCCAACGCTATAGCTCTCTCAGCTCGCTGGCTGATATTATTGAGACATTCCACTGAATTCTCACCTTCCCTTTCGTCTTCATTCGTTTCTGCTTGGGCAGTCTTAACCATCTGCTCCAATTCTTCTTCTTCTTCGACAGTCATCATCATTTGTGACTGTTCCTCTGATATTTCCACACTTGCAATACAATTTTCTACCTCTACCTGGGCACATGGTAGGAATATTCCAATTCCCCCATTCATCAGAATATCATTCTAATCTTCCTCCTCTTTTGTCAGCTGCACCTGCTGATCCAAATTTCTCTTTGATCTCACCTGCTCTATCAGCTCCCCTGGCTGATTCCAACTCATTTCTGATTTTATGAGACCCACAGATAGTCGCATCTTCTCATCCCTGCCTACCTGGCAATATGGGATGCCTCTGCTTCCCTCCTAGAAAACCACGAGATCAATTGATCCCATCTTCATCAGCACTCTTTGCTGAATTGAGCTCTCCAAAGAGTCCCTGAGACTTTCATCTAGTCCCAAATTCTCATCTCTGCCCACCTGGTAGTTTGACACGCTTCTGCTGCCCTCCTGGAAGTCTTCAAGATCCCTCAGCGATCTCTCATCATTGCCCTCCTGGAAAATTGAAACTCCTTGGTTGTCCTCATGACAGTTTGTGAGATCCTCAGATGATCTCAACTCGTTGCCCTCTTGGAAATATGGGATTTCTTCTTCTTTTCCCTCCTGGAAGTGTTTGAGATCATCAGACGATCCCAATTCATTCTCTACAATGAGAATTTCTCCGACTTCCGGTTCCCATACCTAAACCATCTCCTCCTCTTCTATGGGCCTAAGGGTTTCAGCATACCTCATCCATCTCCTTAACAACCTCTGTTGTCCTTTGACCATCAGCTCCCTGACTGGCCATTTCACCTTTGGCATCTTCATGGGCCATTCATATACCCATCTTGGCTTTTTACCCTGCCGCATCTTCATTTCAAGCTCCTCCATCTCTCGCTTTATGTCAACGAGCTCTTTATCCATTTCTGATGTTCTCATCAGTTATGGCTTCTTCTGTTCAGCATGCTTATGGCCTTCAGTAGCCATCCTACTATGTCTATCTGCCTCCCTGGCAGATCTGCTGCTGTCACTCCTGCAATCTTGAGTGCTCAGCTTCATCCTACAGTCCCAATGACTGCATTCTTGACTGCTTCTTTCCTGCTAACAATCGTCACAGATTCCTTAGTAACTTTGTCTTCCTCTGCCTCCTCTTTTCTTCTCTTGCCTGAAATATACAGACAAGAACTCGCTCTGATACCACTTGATGCAAGCGAATTTTTTTCCTTGACACCTCCAACTCACCCGCTCACAAGATCGATTTCAAATCCCCTCTCTTCTGAGAGCCGAAGCGGCTCTCTAGACTCCCTTGGGAATCATTGTCAAAACCCGACCCAATCCACAGGTCCTTTCTCGCCTCCTCTCAGCCTCTGCACCAAACTGTGACCTTCCCCGACTCAAATATCGGGGTTCGGGGTTTCACGATTCTCATTGATGAGAACTCCTTGCCTCTCCAATCCCTGATCTTCGATTTTTGATGCACGATTCTTCTGCCTTAGCCCCTCCTGTCTAGGCCGAGTCCATGTGACCATGCATCCACAACCATGGCCTTACTTTCTCTTGCAGCTGCTCCTATCGGGATTTCTCCGATCGAGATATCGGCACTTATGAGGTCGTAAACAACGTGCCTCACATATCCCCAATTCTCGATGGCTCAGTCAATGTTGACCTTCTCTCTCTTTATCGGGTCTTTTGGCCTGTTGCAAACTTGGCTCTATCGCAACTTCACTATTTGTGATGCCAAACACTCGGATTTCCAACTTTCGAGTCCCGATGTGCCGAGATGCCGATATCCTCCTGTCGCGCCTTCGTGACCTCGCACCCTCGTGAATTGAACCCTTCAAATATTTGATTTTTAAGTTGCGAGCTTCGATCTTGTGAGATCTCTGATCACTGCCACATGTATTACGCTTACTCTTGGTTCCCACATGCTGATTGGGGATTGTCGAGGTATCGCTTCTCGCGACCTCGCAACTTTTGGCTCAAATATTTATAGCTCCAACTCAACCCCCGAGCTCACGATATACCGAACTCTGATGCACGTGAGAGATCTCTCTCCTCCATTTCACCATCTCGTTCACACTCAATCGGGTATCGCAGAATCGCAATTTCTATTTCAATGATTCCCTTGCTTGCTAAAATCTCGAAACACCAAATACCGACTCTCCCAGATCTTGCTCCATGTGTCTCCCTCCAATGGATGGCTCAGATCATGTCGGGGTTTTCAACCTGTAATTCCCCGATGTCTTTGTCCACGAGAATGTCGATTTTCCCATGCTCCAAATGTTGATGGTGCTGGATCATCCAACGATTGACGGGATTTCTTCAAGAGATCTAATGGATCAAATCAAATCTCTCGTGCATTCCTCCTATGCGCCTTCTTGGACGTGGACTACTCGACGGTCCAGATCTCTTCTCCTAGCCAATCTGACGGCTTTCGTCACTCCTCTCGAGCCTCTTGCGCTTCTTCCCACCATGGGAGAATTTCCAAGGTTCCTACGGTCTCGACCTTTGCTTTCGTTCTCCAATGAGCTCCCGAACCGTGAGGTTCGTCGATGCACGTAAAAGCGTTGTTCCTTCCGAGCTTGTATCCTCAGCTCCTTCAAAGGATTTTGATGTCTGCCCTCTTTGCAGAACCTCTACGCATTCACGGTGTATTCCCTCCTGAGATTATACAATCACTCAGGCCCCTTGGGGAATTTTATCCTACAATCACTCAGGCCCCTTGGGGAATTTTATCCTTCTTCTCCCTCCGATGGAGAACAATATGCCTGCCTGGATCTTTGTTTTCTCAAACACTTTCCTTGTTGCACTTTCTGGATATTCAGTAACCCAATGAAAGTTCCCTCAGTGGACCTTTCCTCTAACTTCCATAACTCGAAGAATTCTTTCCTCTATCGGGCCTGCTTGCACACTTTCTCAACGCCCCCCTGGTGGAGTATATTCTCCTCTTTCACAGAACACTCGACAGTTCTGTCTTCCTATGCACTTATGCACTTCTCTCTATGCCCACCAGGAAGATCTCTCAGAATCCTCAGTGATTCTAGTATTCCTCAACTCTCTAAAAAGTTCTTCTTCGTCAGCACCTCGTTCTTACGCTCAATGCCCATTGGGCAAAGCTCTTACAGAATCCTCAGTGATTCTATCTACAACTGATTTCTCATATACAACCTTGCCTCCTAAGGTGTTCAACAACCTCACAGGTCTCTTTCCTGAGTTGTTGACTTCAGTCCTATGCCTCAGCATGTCTTTGTCTGACTCTTCAGAATTCAGAAGTGCATCTTCCGTGCACGGCTCTCAGAACCTCATCATTCTATCACACCCTCCTGGTATGAAGCCTCAAAGAACTCCAATTCTGAATCAAACACACTCCCTGAATTTGCATGATAATAACACACAAACACAACATATAATGAACACTTACAGACATGCATATAAGACAGAACATATGCAGGAAAAACTGCTTCTGTATATATTAAAAATGGAAAAATGCTTGTTTGTACAAGGGTGTTCTCGAGCTCTCTCTAGCTCTTCCTACTCTAACTCAACTAACTCAAAATGAGACATCAAGATCTCTTTTACCTGAGGGCTCATTCCTCCAGTTTCACCTACTCTAATCACTTACAATGAATGGTTGTCTAGTCCAGCATATGGATCTAGATCTCAGCCGATCTGCATTAAAGCCGATCCTATCTAACGCCCGCACAAAGGCACGACTTCTATGGCTCACCAGCCTAAGATATTAAATTACATTCGATTCAAATTTTAAATGAGGCTACGCCTCCCTTTTGACATATGAATGCATGCGCGCTGACGTGGTTGGCTAGCTCGCTGCATGGAGAGATGCTCCTGCATCATTAGTTGTAGTTATCGTATAAAGATTCTATTAAGTAGTTAACATAGAATAGAGAATTGAATGGTGGAAGTATCCCATGAATTATAATCACATTGATGGCTTCTCGATCCCATCAATTATATTAATAAGTTTCTGCCAAATTAATACGCAATATTTTTAATAATGAATAGCCCTAGGAGGAGACCGAACTATTTTAAATCAAAAAATACATATACCATTTCATATATCTATACAAGAATTACGCCCTTGGGATCAGTTTTGCGGTTGGGTTAGATTTTCTTATTTTATTCTAAGTTACATGTGAAAAATATATACATAAACAAGAATCAACTGTATAGAGTTACATACAAAAATACATATACATATAGGAATACATACAAGGACATATACATGTGGATAATCCCCCATTGAGCACATTGTGGAACTCTGGAAGAAATGCTTGTGACCTTTCAATGTAAATAGAAAACTATGGAACAAAGAACTTAAAGAAAAAACATTTTAAACAAGAACAGAGATGCATGAAACCTTAAAGATATTGATCTCTTCATTTAATTATATAGATTAATTCCATAACCATGTCGTCAACTAGAAAATTAAACCAACCCTCTGATCAATTGGGCGACAATGGAAATAGAGGGAAATTATGAATTTATTAATCATATTGGAGTTCTGTAAATACTATAAAATACAACCATAAATGTATGAGACTCACTGTTGAAGAGAACATAAGTGGTTATACTTATGTATTTGAATGAATAATTAATGTATCAACAAAAATCCAGAACAATAATTAAAATCTCTCGACTACTGCATAATAGTCGCTCGCAGTGAATATGGTACAACATCTAAATCCTTCTGTTGAGAATGAAACTAAGATGGTAATACACCATGCGATGACTGATTTTAGAACCGAAACCTTTGTTTCAAAAAATTGGATTATCAATTCTGGAGTATTTTCAAAAGGAACTTGAGTACCTTGCATATGGGGATGCCAGGGAAAATATGAGGGTTCAAATGCTCCTCTCCTGCAAGGAAATAGAAGAAAAATAAAACTCATTAGTATATGTCAACGAGACTCACATTTGATTTACAGAGATAAATAAAATACAAGTAAATTATAATATAGAGGAGTTCTGGAATATACTTAACTTAGGGCCTTAGCATCGGTCGTCGTCTGCCTTAGAGTTGACAAAGGCGTCCTGTTACCGAAGGGGAGGAGAGAACTGAAGTTGATCTGATGGGTACCTCGCAAGAATCAGAGGCCCCATAATTGAATAGGTTATACAAATCTTAAAACATCAAAACAAAGAAATGTCTAAATATTAAGACAAACAAGAAAACACTGACAAAAGGTAGTCTCAAAACCCCAAGCAAGAATTCATTCGTAATAATAGAACAGAGAACTTTGCGAAGGGGTATTCTTACTAAGGCCAAAAATTTTAAACACAACATATCACATAACATAGGAAATAAAACCCAGTACCATTATCCTTGAAACATACAGATTGTTTGACCAAATTTTATACATGCAGGAGTCGACCTGATGGTAAAGGGATGGAAACCCTAACATAAGTCGCGAATGTAAGTGACTAGATAATAGTATCGTTCCACTCTTTAATGTGTAAGGGAAGACTAATACACTTACAAAATATTACAATAAACATAACATACAAGTAGGCACTGAGAGGGATGTCCTGGACAACAACATTCAAAAAATAACCACCATTACCCTATGACAAACTACACTACGCAAATATAGATATGCCTGTACAAAGAAAATTCTTAAGGAAAATTGAAAAATCCCATACAGAATAAATGATAGGGTTTGAAAAATAACCTTACACTGGTTGTGGGGAGATGACCAATCATATTCTTCCTATTCCAGAGTAAAAAGTCTCTTTAGCCCTCACACCAGAGTGTATACCCATCACTACCCAGGACCTTCTTACAAAGTGATTAATCCAAATGGAAATGGAACCTTACTAATTTTAGAGAAGGGATTAAGAGATAAAGCAGTTAATATTACCGTATTAAGCCATGTAATATTCAATAAGTGACCACACCCTCATAGGACACGAAAGAAAGTGACAGGTCCAGGTGGGTCTCAAGGTAGGTGTTCATTAAGGAGAGGGACAAAGGTATCAATGCACCTTGACAGTTATGACAACGACTCTCACACCGAGTAAATGCGTTGGGAAATAATGTCATAACATCTACTCTGTAACTGACGATGACCCTTGTTTACGCAGTGTGTTAGTGGACCAAGGCTAGGACTATACACATTTTACTTTAAGGGCATAGCTTAGGCTCAGACCTCGATACTATGACCTAGCACGACTGGACTAATATTTCCCTGTCAAGAGACCCTTAATCATTTATGGAAAATACATCTTTCCTTCTTGTACCTTAGCGCTGAATTGTTTGTTGATCGGGAGGCCATGAACTTAGACTTCCTTTAAATCAAAACTATTAATGTCTTGGTCTATATATTTATATGTATAAGGGATATTTTAATTGTATGCTCACGATATACCCAAACATATGTAACACTTTATATATCGAAGACTTAATTGATAGGAAATCTATGTAAATAGACATATAGATATAGAGAATATGCACAAAATCATTAGTGACAAAGAAAGGGACCAAGTGTTGAATGAATGGTTAGAATTAACACTCGTCAATGTTAAAGTATCACTAAAGGAAAGAATAAGGGGATTAGTATTTGTACTCATCAATATTAAAGTATAGTTAGAAATGTGGATATGACAGGAAAGGCAATGACGCGCCTAGAGGCTCTTAGGAATTGAATGGAATTTCAATAAACATAGGTTCTTAAGCTTACACCTCAACATATGTGAACCTCCAGTGAAGAAGGTTATGTTGGTTATGATAATTCGAAAAATAGGAAATGAAGTACCCTAAGAAAAAAAAAAATTATGTAAATTTTGAGGTACATTACAGGTTTTGCATTTTATTTATGCTAAAAATACCTTTGGAGCCTCATTGTAAACAAAATATTCTTGTGAATGAGCATAGTCGTCACATCTCTTCTCAGAGATAAGTTTCCACCATTCTAGTGAGCTCATTCACTCTATAGTTTTACAATTTATGTACATTTCCCTCATTAATAGAAATTGTGTATTATTGTATCTCTTTGTTTCCTGAAATATTTATTTGTATTTCATTGCTATATATCCTCCTTCATTTCTTTCTCAAAATAATCCTTATCACCGTGACAATTTTTTAAGAACAAGACCATAACAATTGGTAAACATATACCTTTTTGGTATCAATCTCGTCCACCACCACCATAGTATTGTTGCTCGATATCATCCCCAATAATTCCTATGATATCTTCCCTCATATTGGTGCATCCTCCATATTCATACCAAAATATGTATCTTCCATTATATCCTTCGGTCAACTACCAATTTTGGAAACCATTGGCATTGTAATTTGATTCAATACCCACCCACAGTGTGAAGCTAGTTCTTTGTAATGACCCGGTCGTTACGACAACCAACAACGTACACCACGTCATTTTTTTTTTTTTTTCTTTTAGTGCTATGTTAGGAAATTTGAACAACAATCTAACATGGAGCGCTATTAATCATTCAAAAACACATCATAGACCACCTTACATCCTAGGTGCAATGCAATAATAGTTATTCATGGTGCGAATCCCAATCGAAGTGTGCAATCACACGTCAGAATAAAATTGCATTTCACACAAGAGACTAAAATATGAAATCATCAACACTACCCAAAAATTCAGTGCATGCAAGGAGTTTAATTAATCAACTAGTTGTATAACACATTGATGAATTTCACATGAGCATTCTATTCAATTACTCCATTATTTATACATCAATTATTTAGGCACACGAGAAAATCATTAATAATTATATCATTCGTCTAACAAGATTAAGTGCGCAATAGTAACCAATTGTTAATTTTATCAAGCATAACCAAATCCGAGCTGTGATAATAATATAACTAAAGACACATCATACGTTATCAATTAATGGCTCAAGGAAATGGTAAAAAATGCATAAATCTATTATTACATGAAATCCATTCATGGAAGAACCCTAAGATATAAACCATCATTACATTGGCTTCCATTACGTGCAAAAATGAAATGGCCCAACAATTATTCATACTTCATAATATTTTTTTTTTTTGTAAGTAAGAAAATTGTATTATGTAAAGTGCCTGCAATGGCTAAAACAGGGTTCCAAAATTACACAAAAAATATTCAGCTTGAGTTGCTGGACTGCCCCAACAGAGGGGAAACCAGTCCAGTCATCCTCCGANTCACTAGTCTAAGTCTGTTGCAGAGTTAAAAAACTAGCATATTAAAACTATCTAGCCTAGGAAATTGACAGACTGCTAGACACCTGGCGAAAAGCCAAGCCACGCGGCACCGAGGTCCTCTGCCCAGGTCTCGGTCACGTCCTTAGTCGGTTGATCGTTCTCCACTGGCTCCTTGTTCTTCTCACGATCAGTATGCTCAGGCGGATTTCTGTGCTCCTCTTCCGTCGGCCCCGCTGTGGCTTGTCGAGGGGGCTCATCTAAACCTGTGTCAACTTCTCCCACAGGTGCAGTGCTCACCGGTTCTGTATAGAACCCCCGCTGCATGGTGGAGAGAATCTGAAGGAAGGTTTCCACGTTGTCCTCGGTGGCTTGGAACCGAAATTTAAGATCCGCCACCTCCCTTCGGAGCTCGAAGATGAGGTCGTAAAGGACGCCTAGCCTTTCCTTGAAGTTGTCTCTATCAAGAAGGGTCGGTGGGTGAAGCCATAGACGCTTAGCTACCCCTAAGGCTCGAGGCTCGCTTCGCCAGGTGCTCGCGGATGCAGGGAAAGACATGGAGGCGTAGAATTGCATCCGAGGATCAATAGGACTGCGCGGCGTAGTGGGGGAGCCGCTCGGGATGGTGGCCATGGCGCGAGGAAGCGAGGAATGCCCAGGAGTTGAGATGTCTGAAGATTTGCGTCTTTTTGTCCTCGCAGGAGTAGAGGTGACACTCGGGGATAGAATTGGCGGATGGGTGGAGGAACCAGCAATCGGGGAGGTCGAGGGCGAGATGGAAGGTCGAGAAGGCTGCCAAGGGGAGCCCCGCTTGGG
>ML781626.1:220342-278094 GCA_009831015.1 Picea engelmannii | reverse complement strand
CTGATCCCAGATTTGTGTTGTGTAATGGCAAGTGTTGAGAAGGTGATTCAACGTTTCCTCCTTTTCCGAGCATAGGATGCAAAGAGAGGGTCCCCATACTTCATAATATTTAAATTCGCACTAGTGGCCTATTTCTAATCCCAACTGGCACACCCTAAATTCAAGGGAGTAACAAAAACTAGTTGTTAATCCAATGCACATTAACTAATTTAAAGGCACAAGTGAAAGGTGTTATATCAACATACATTATACAATAAATTGGTATGGACAAGAGGGATAATGTCTATATCAAGCATGATTGTTACATTAAGATATAAGCCATGCAATGACTAAGGTCCAACAAAATTTCCTTCCGCAATAAATATTGTGTGCGCGGGTGATCTAAGCAAATTATACAATTCAAAAAAAATCAACTATAATTAATGGCCTAGGGGTAAGAAATTACACAGTCATCCAATCATCTCATTTAGTGGCACAAGAGAAGCTTTGGTTTTAATTCCATAGCACAAGGATAAGTAACTCAATAATCAATCTTAAGTCCTATTAGTTCAAGGCTTAAGGGGAATCCATCTTATTTAATTTATGGCGCATAGGAATCCATCATTATTCTTGGGTACAACCTAACAAAGAGATCAATCCAATATTAACAAGTGGTAACATTTTTACAATCAAAGGTAATGCAATAAATAAATATAATTGAATACATTTTCATCACAATAATTTGAATTGAGTTTAGATGTGACTAAATTAATTAGCATTTAGGGTTTCTAAAGTTCATTGGGAAATTGGGATAAAAAAATATATAAAAAAATGAAAAGCATGAAACAATAAACAATTCCATAAACGGTATAATGTCCCCTCTTGACCAAAATCGAGGGTGGAAGCAGACACAAGGGTGGACAACAACACCCAATGGTGATATAAAATCTCAATTCCTGAGCGGATAACAAGCAGAGAAACAAGGGTACCAGTGGCATGGGATTCCTCCATATGAAAGGAAGTTTTCCATTCTCCCAAAAAAACTGCAGAGAAAAAGGGGACACGGTCCAGAATTGAAATTAAAAGAAGATATGAATTCATTTTCCTTCCAGAACGAAATCCAGGATGCCACTTCAGTTTAATGTAAAATCTTGACAGAGAAAAATCAATACAGAGGTTACTCCTGTGACTTCTCTGAGGGAAATCAGAAATTGTAGAGAATTATCCAATGGGCGGAGTGGAAGGGACTCAGGGTTATGGACCAAATATCACAGCGTTCAAGAAAGGAAAATCACCAAGGAGAATTCCCATGGTCGGGTGAATTCTTAGGCGAGATGAAAAGATTATTCAGAGGGGAAAATGTGCATGGTGAGTACAGTAGTGTTGAGTAGCTTTCATTCTGCATGATTAAATATCAATGCTCAGTAAAAACGCCAGGGGATGTGTAGAAAATCATGGGTCAGTTAAATCAAATGGAAAACGTAGGGATTGAATAGAAATCATTGGGCAGTATAATCAAATGGAAAGTGCAGGGACTGAATATAAATTGTTGGGAAGTTTAATCAAATGAAAACATCCGGATTGAATAGCAATTTATGGGCAATTTAATCAATGGAAAAACACAGGTGGCCCTTTCCCCATTCTAGGAAGCTCATGAGAAAAGAGAACACAAGGATTTTTATTTATAAAATCATAGCCATAAACATTCAGTGATAAAACATTTTCATTAAAATTCAGACATACTTCCAGTCATAAACGTTTTCATTAAAATTCACAGACATACTTCCAGTCAGAAAGTGTTTCCATTATAAAATCGCATACATAACTTCCAACAAATAAATTTTTTCATTAAAAATATAGCAGACAGAACTTCCAGTAATAAAATGTTTTCATTCAAAAATTCCAGACATCAACTTCCAGCCATAAAACGTTTTCATTATAAAATCCCACACAAAACTTCCAGTAATAAAACAATTTCAATATAAAATCATAGACAAAACTTCAATAAGTCTGTCCAATGTCAAAATACCAAATGGAAAAATGCAGACACGAGATGAAATCTTTTTTTTCTATCCAGAATAGCCATCCAATGCAAACCACAGTGAGAGAGTGCAAGGACCCAAATTAAAAGGTCATGGAATGGTTGCAAAGATAACGAACACTACGCAAGAATTCCATACATAAAGACACTTTTTTCTATAAGGTGCAAACAACAATCGACCAAGGACAATAACAAAGGTAGATGGCTGACAATATCATTCTTCGCTCATCATCCTCACACAGAAAAGAAAGGCTTTGAGATCCATAGGTCTTTTAATGCTAAGGCGACGACTGTAGATCAGGCTCCTGGCCAACTGCTCAGGCGAGGACTGGTGAGCTAGGGACAAAGGCTAAACCATCACAAAGGTCATAAACAACACAGTAAGGTGTCATGACACGCGAGAAAATGAAGGTCATGGGAAATCAATCAACCAATCAATCAGCTAGGCTATAAAATTTTCAGTGATGAAACTAGACAACGAGTTTACCTACCCTGTAAAAATGCAGATCCAAATCATAAATCCTACAACAATCTACCAATAAAATGAAGAAAGTGTACCATTGCCTGTTCACCTTCTCACAACGTCGTCCGCGTGCCCTGTGCAACTCCCTCTCATCGATCGTCAAGACTTAGCTGATACCTCCCAACCAATGCTAGGGGTACTCTTCTTCCCCCTTAGCCCCCCGAGCTGCAAAGGGGCCACAGACACACTATCCAAAGATTTAGACTAGCACCCAACTCGCCTCACAAGGATGAGCTACCACTCTGCACCGAGCTGGGTATCCCAACTCCCACAAGTTAAATCAGTCAAGTAGATATTTATGCAACGTAACGTTACGCAAACAGAAGATGATCCTTCATCCTTCTCCTTCCTTCATTTCATAGAGTTTCAAACTTCCTTTCTTTCCTAAAATCTCATTTATTTAAAGTTTTAAAAATAAATTCCCAAAATTATTCTTCGTACAAGTGTCACCCATCCCCTTCATTCCTCCATTATTTAATTTCTTTAATTAATTAATTATCTTATTTCCCTCACCCACCTAGAGTTACTCCTGAAATCAGTCCTAGGTGTCCCCAAATTCCCTTACAAGTTTTAAAGGCTTTCACTATTATGAAATTGCTAATTCAGTTTAAAATTAGAAATCTCTTAAATGGTAGATTTTTTACTAAGTTTGCTTTCTGCTTTTTCCCTTAGGTTCCCCTTTTCCCTTTTTATGTTACCTCTTTTCCCTAGTTTCCTAATTTTTTTTATTTTCCCTCTTTCCCCTTTTACTTAGAACTCAAAAAGGGAGGCCTGGAAATTAACCCTTTTTCCCTTGTCTTATTTAAATAGTATATTTTAATTTATTAACGTAATAAAACAATTAATTCCCTTTTTAAATTTTAATCCAACATAAAAAAAATTGAAACAATTCATTTCTTACCCCCTTCATGTTACAAGATTTAACAAAGATCATATTTATTATTCATGTGGATTTATTTTTATTATCATTACTATTTTTTTTTTGAGAGAGACAAAATTTTACCACTAGCATAGCTTAGACTTAGCCCTTAAATTTTGTACTAGGTGACATTTAATTAGTGAAATTGTTTTAAAAAAAAAACACTTAACATGTTATTTGTCTTAAGACCATCTAGGTTCATCCCTCTATCATCAACAACATGACGTGCCCTTCAGGACGCACTAGGTGCTCCAACGGTGCCACTCACCTCATCTGTTCCCTTGCGCAATGTGCCCTTCAGGATGCACCACGTGCTCCAAGGGTGCCACTCGCCTCTTGACTGATTTGGTAGACATCAATAACCTATGGATTCAACACTCTTCCAGGTGAACTTGTGGGAGACTAAGGGCTTCTAAGGAAGAAGGCCCCTGCCTTATTGCCTTCCCCTTAGAATCATCGTGAGAGACTATCGCAGTTTTCCCTCATGGCATCGTGGGTCCTCTCGAACTAGGAAATCATTAACCTACAGTTCGAGCCATGGTGGGAGTGCTAGTAGGTTGTGGCAGGGTTGTTGTCCACACCTTTCCCTCAACATCTCTGGTAGTTATGCATGACCCCTTTACTCCATATGTGAGTATGGTTGGAAATCTATCGTCAACCTGGATCATCAACAAATCATGTCAGAACATATCCATATCATATCATCCAGTCAGATGCACTAATATCACAGTAAAACAATCAAACCCCAAATGACACACTCCCTGACTCGATCCTAAGTCCAAGGGGTTCCATCAATGCCTCGACATCCTCTAGGTCCGTAGTCCTGCACACTCAGTAAAACCGAGTCAATAGCACATGTCTATGTCAAAGTGGTAAAACAACATGTCATCAACCCATAACGCCTCATAATCAAAATCAAAAGTTTTTATAGCATAATAACCTAGATCACTTGCGAGCAAGTGTCCTCAAAGAATAAGTTCGCTCAGTGCACCAGAGAGGGATGTTACATACACCCCCTCTTGGTCTAAACTTTGTCTCGAAGTTTCATAGTATAAATGCCGAAATAAAGTGTATCATATGTCTATCTATAAAAAAAAAATGGAAACTATTGGCGCATATCATATGCGTCCTCCCAGGTCCCTGAGTGCAGACTATAATTGTCTTATTGGACCTTGAACTGATCTACTTTTCGACATCGTAGCTATCAAACACGATGATCCAAGATGTGGACCGGCTCAGCCATGACCGCTCCGTCATCCGATACCTACAAGGAACTCACGTCAACAACATGTGTAGGATCACTAATATAATGTCTCAAAATAGATACATGAAAAACATTGTGCATACACCTCAAAGAATTAGGCAAGGGTAGTCGATAGGCCACGGGCCCCTTTCTCTCCACAATCTTGAAAGGTCCCACAAACCTAGGAGAGATTTTAGCTCCCTTCCCAAACTTGATTGAACCCTTATGTAGTTTAACCTGCAAGAAGACTTGATTGTCGACCTCGTAACTACGATCGACACAGTGTGAATCGACATAACTCTTCTGTCGATCTTGCGCTTCTTCAATCCTTTGTCTTATTGTTTGCATTTGCTCTTCCATTTATTGGATTGCTTATGGTCCCACCAGGACCCTATCCTCAAGCTGATCCGAACTCAAAGGTGTCCGACATGGTTTCCCGTAAAGAAACTTGAAAGGAGCCATCTTAATGGTGCTTTGGTAACTGTTGTTGTAAGCGAAGTCCACTAGTGGCAAGAATTCTTCCCAACTCTTTTGTTGGTCCATTACATACATGCACAACATGTCCTCCAAGGTATGGTTCATTCGTTCGGTCTACTCGTCATTCTCCGGGTGATATGTAGTACTAAAGTTAAGTTGGATTCCCAAGGCCTCTTGGAAACTCATCCAAAATCGTCCAGTAAACACTGATCCTCGATCGGATATAATCCTCTTAGGCACACCATCCAGCCTCACAATCTCACTGATGAAAACTCTAGCTATGTCAGTTTCCTAATACGTTGTACGCATAGGAATAAAGTGAGCACTCTTTGTCAGAGTGTCTACTACTACGAAAATTGAGTCATGTCTCCTTGCCATCAGTGGCAATCCAACAATAAATTCCATCGAAATAACCTCCCATTTTGATTCTGGAATAACATGTGGTTGTAGTAATCCTGCTGGGTGTCTATGTTCATCCTTTACCTGCTAACATTCTACACATCTGGCCACATAGTTGACTATGTCTGCCTTCATTCCCTTCCAAAAGAATAAGGGTTTAAGGTTTTCCCTCATCTTCGTGACTCCCGGGTGAGCCATGTAAATTGTTCTATGAGCCTCGCTCAGGATCAACATCCTCAACTCGTCGTTCAACGGTATTTAGATCCAAATTTTAAACTTCAATAAACCATCTCTATCAAAATAAAATCCTTCAAATCGTGGTACCATCATTGTGTTTTATCCGATAAAACCCTCAACCTCTTTGTACCAATCATCATCACGCTGTAAAGTTAGAATCTTTTCACGCATATTCATCTGAAGAGGAAACACCAAAAACATGCGCGGTCTTCGACTCAATGCATCTACCACTTGGTTCACTATCCCTTTTATGTAATTAATCTCGAAATTGTACTCGCTAAGCAATTCTGACCAACATTGTTGTCGCGCATTCAGGTCGCTTTGCATAAATATGTGTTGTAGTCCACAATGGTCAGTCTTTAGTTCAAATTTTCATCCAACAAGGTAGTGTATCCAAACCTTCAAGTCATATACGATGGCTAACAACTCCAAATCATGTGTCATGTAGTTCTCCTCATGCCATCTCAGTTTCCTTGAAATGTAAGCGATCACTCATCTGTCTTGCATCAAGACTCCACCTAAGCCTTGCTTGGATGCATCAGTTCATACCAAGAAGTCCACATCCATGTCAGGGACCTTTAGTATCAGTGTTGTTTTCAACAAATCCTCGAGCCTCCGAAATGCTTCTACGCATTTCTTGGTCCAAACAAACTTATTCTTTTTCTTCTGCAATTCCGTGATTGGATTTGCTATCTTCAAAAACCCCTAGATGAACCATCGATAGTATCCGGCTAAAACCATGAAGCTACACACCTCTGGGACATTCGTCAACGCAGGCCATTCCATAATAGCCTTGACCTTGGCTGAATCCATGGCAATGCCTTCGCCGGAGATGACATGCGCTAAGTAGTGAATATTTGATTGATAAAAAGATCATTTGGACAACTTCCCATACAATTTGTGCTCTTAGAGACACTGTAGTACCAAGCGTAAGTGCTCATCATGCTCCTCCATTGTTCGAGAGTAGATCAAAATATCCTCAATGAATACTTGGACGAACTTGTCCAAGTACTCAGGGAACACTCTATTCATCAAACTCATAAATACCCTTGGGGCGTTTGTCAGTCCAAATGGTAAAATGGTAAACTCGTAATTTCCAAACCTTGTCTTAAAGGTGATCTTAGGGACTTCCTCTTCCTTAATCCTTAACTGGTGATACCCTGATTGCAAATCGATCTTGGAGTACATCATCACACCCTTCATTTGATCGAACAGATCATCAATTCTCGGCAACAGATACTGATTCTTGATCGTGGACTTGTTCAATTGACAGTAGTCAATGCAAAGCCTCCATGATCCATCCTTCTTTCGTATGAAAATAACAGGTGCACCCCATGGTGACACACTGGGACGTACCAGTCCTAGGTCCAACAACTCCTTCAGTTTCATTTTCAACTCTTTTAACTCCAGGGTCGACATCCGATAAGGCATTCTTGCTATTGGTTCAGTCCTTGGTTTTAGGTCTATGGTAAACTCCAATTCCCTCTCTAGCAGAATCCTAGGTAACTCCTCCGAACACATGTCGACAAACTCTCTCACCACTGGAAGGTGTTCTAGACCTTCCACTACTCCCTTCTCATTTAACGCAAGGATCACATAAATATTGCACCCCTTGTGAATGCTCTTCCGAAGTTGCAAGGAAGAGATAAAAATTAGGGAAACTCTTTGTTTCCATCCTACAATCACATGTCTCTATCCCTCGTCATCGACCAAGCTCAACCATTTCATCTTACAGTTGAGTATCGACTCATGTGCTTCCAACCAGTCCATACCAGTCATGGCATCATAAGATCCTAGGATCATGACGTACAGGTTGGCCCTTGTGACAAAATCTCCTAGGTTAAGGATACAACCAGTAACCTTTCCTCCAACCTTCTGTTTGGCTCCTGAGGCCATCTCTATGAAGCTAAAATTGTCTTGTTCAACTGCCTTTACGTTAATCCTTTTTAGTGCTACACTAGAAATGAAACTATTTTTAGCACCGGGATCTATCAAAATACTAAGGGTTTGGTCAGTGATGGTACTTGTCATCTCGATCATAGTCAATTGATGCTCTACCTGGCAGTTATTCACCGCTACATGAATCCGATGGGCCTTACCCATATCTCCTACAGTCATGGGTCCGACCCATATAGATGCTCTATTCCTCTCCATATGGAATCACATTGGTAGTGTGTCTCCCCACACATCCAACACCCCTTCTTTGGCCTAGTAGTCCTAGTACCCAAAGTAGAAGATGATGACCCACCATCTTGGAATCCCGGTCTATTCTGCTGAATAGGCCTAAACTTCTACTGTTGCTACTGATGCTATGGTCCCTGATAAGGTGTCTGCTGCTGAGGCATTGGTCGCCGAGGTGTAGTGAAATTTTATCCCCTCTGGAAGCCACGATATCCTGGCATATGTTTGGCTAGTGTCTGATGTTGTTGTGCTCTGGATGACACCTACCCTGCTGGTCTCGTTGGAGTCCTAGTTTGACCCCCATTGATAAGATCCTCCTTTTCTATGAGGGCCTTCTGGACAACATCATGCAAGGTTTGAGGCATTAAAAACCTGAAATTTGCACGTATGCTCTCATTAAGGATGAACACAATCCTGTTGACCTTAAGTTTCTTAGTGTTCCAATAAACAATAGACAATAAACCATTCCATACACAGTATAATGTCCCATCTTGACCCAAATCAAGGGTGGAAGTGGACACAAGTGCAGACAACAACACCCAACGGTGATATAAAAGATCAATTCCTTAGCGGATAACAATTATAGAAACAAGGGTACGAGTGGCATGGGATTCCTCCATACGAAAGGAAGTTTTCCATTCTCCCAAAAAACTGCAGATAAAAAGGGGACACGATCCAGAATTGAAATTAGAAGAAGAGATGAATTCATTTGCCTTCCAAAACAAAATCCAAGCTACCACTTCAGTTTAATGTAAAATCTTGACAGAGAACAATCAACACAAAGGTTACTCCTATGACTTCTCTAAGGGAAATTAGAAACTGTAGAGCATTATCCCATGGGCAGAACGGAAGGGACTTAGGGTTATGGACCAAAAATCATAGCGTTCAAGCAAGGAAAATCGCCAAGGAGAATTCCCATGGTCGGGTGAATTCTTAGGCTAGATGCAGAGATTATTCATAGGAAAAAATGCACATGGTGAGTACAATAGCATTGAGAAACTTTCATTCTGCATGATTGAATATCAATGCTCAGTAAAAACGTGAGGGGATGTGTAGAAAATCTCGGGGCAGTTAAATCAAATAAAAAACATAGGGATTGAATAGCAATCATTGGGCAGTATAATCAAATGGAAAGTGCAGGGATTGAATCGCAATTGTTGGGCAGTTTAATCAAATGAAAACATTGGGATTGAATAGCAATTTTCAGGCAATTTAATCAATGGAAAAACATAGGTGGCCCTTTCCCCATTCTGGTCAACTCATGAGAAAAGAGAATGCAAGGATTTTTATTTATAAAATCGTAGCCATAAACATCTAGTGATAAAATGTTCTCATTAAAATTCATACATACTTCTAGTCATAAATGTTTTCATTAAAATTCACAGACATACTTCCAGTCATAAAGTCTTTCCATTATAAAATCGCAGACATAACTTCCAACAAATATATGTTTTCATTAAAAATATAACAGAGAGAACTTCCAGTAATAAAATGTTTTCATTCAAAAATTGTAGACATCAACTTCCAGCCATAAAATGTTTTCATTATAAAATCACACACAAAACTTCCAGTAATAAAAAAATTTCAATATAAAATCATAGACAAAACTTCAATAAGTTTGTCCAATGCTAGAATACCAAATGGAAAAATGCAGACACAAGATTAAATTTTTTTTTTCCAGCCAAAATACCCATCCAACACAGACCACAGTGAGAGAGTGCAAGGACCCAAAGTAAAAGGTCATGGAATGGTTGGAAGGATATCCAACACTACGCAAGAATTCCATACACAGAGACACTTTTTGCTAGAAGGTGCAAACAACAATCAAACGAGGACAATAATAGAGGTAGACGACTGACAAGATCATCCTTCGCTCATCATCCTTGCAAAGAAAATCATGGATTTGAGATCCATAGGCCTTTTAATGCTAAGGCGATGACCATAGATTAGGATCCTGGCCGACTCCTCAAGTGAGGGATGGTGAGCTAGTGATGAAGGCTAAACCACCACAAAGGTCACAAACAACACAGCAAGGTGGTCACGACATGCGAAAAAATGAAGGTCATGGGAAATCAATCAACCAATCAATTAGCTAGGCTATAAAAAATTCAGTGATGAAACTAGAAAACCAGTTTACCTACCCTGTAAACATGCAGATCCAAATCATAAATCCTACAACAATCTACCAATCAAACAAAGAAAGCATACCGTTGCTTGTTTTCCTACTCCAAGTGTCATCCACGCACTCCGTGCAACTCCCACTTGTCGATCGTCGAGACTTCATCGGTACCTCCTAGCCAACGCTAGGGGTACTCTTCTTCCCCCTTAGCCCCCCAAGCTGAAAATGGTCCACACACATACTATCCAGAAATTTAGACTAGCACCCAGCTCGCCTTGCAAGGCCAAGCTACCACTCCTCACCGAGTTGGGTATCCCAACTCCCACAAGTTAAATTAGTCAAGTATATATTTCTGAAGCATAACGTTACACAAACAGAAGATGATCCTTCATCCCTCTCCTTCCTTCATTTTCTAGAGTTTCAAACTTCCTTTCTTTCCTAAAATCTCATTTAATTAAAGTTTTAAAAATAAATTCCCAAAATTCTTCTCCGTACAAGTCTCACCCATCCCCTTCATTCCTCCATTATTTAATTTCTTTAATTAATTAATTATCTTATTTCCCTCACTCACCTAGGGTTACTCCTAGAATTACTCCTAGGTGTCCCCAAATTCCCTTATAAGTTTTAAAGGCTTTCCCTGTTATGAAATTGCTAATTCAATTTAAAATTAGAAAGCTCTTAAATGGTAGATTCTTTACTAAGTTGACTTTCCACTTTTTCTCTTAAGTTCCCCTTTTCTCTTTTTATGTTACCTCTTTTCCCTAGTTTCCTAATTCTTTTGATTTTCCATCTTTCCCCTTTTACTTAGAACTCAAAAAGGCATGTTTGAAAATTAACCCTTTTTCCCTTGTCTTTTTTACTTAGTATATTTTAATTTATTAAGGTAATAAAACAATTAATTCCCTTTTTAAATTTTAATCCAACATAAATTTTTTTGAAACAATTCATTTCTTACTCCCTTCATGTTACAAGATTTAACGAAGATCATATTTATTATTCATGTGGATTTATTTTTATTATCATTATTATTTTTATTTTTTGAGCGATAAAATTTTACCACTAGCATAGCTTAGACTTAGGCCTTAAATTTCATACTGGGTGACATTTAGTTAGGGAAATTGTTTTTTAAAAAAAATACTTAACATGTTAGTCATCTTAAGGCCATCTAGGTTCATCCCTCTATCATCAACAACGTGATGTGCCCTTCAGGATGCACTAGGTGCTCCAAGGGTGTCACTCACCTCATTTGTTCCCTTGCACGATGTGCCCTTCAGGATGCACCACATCCTCCAAGGGTGCCACTCACCTCTTGATTGATTTGGTAGACATCAATAACCTCTAGATTCAACACTCTGCCAAGTGAATTTGTGGGAGACTAAGGGATTCTAAGGATAAGGCCCCTGCCTTATTGCATGCCCCATAGAATCATTGTGAGTGACTATCGCAGTCTGCCCTCACAGCATCGTGGGTCCTCTCGAAATATGTAATCGTCAACCTACAGTTTGATCCACGGTGGGAGTTCTAGTAGGATGTGGCATAGCTGCTATCCACACCTCTCCCTCAACATCTCTAGTAGTCGTGCATGACCCCTTTTCTCCATAAGTGAGTCTGGTCGACAAGCTATCGTCAGCCTGCATCATCAACAAATCATGTCAGAACATATCCATATCATATCATCCAGTCAAATGGACTAATATCACAGTAAAAAAATCAAACTCCAATAGCGCACTCCCTGACTTGATCCGGAGTCGAAGGGTTTCCATAGATGCCTCGACATCCTCTAGGTTCATAGTCCTGCAAACTCAGTAAAACATAGTCAATAACACCTGTCTATGTCAAAGTGGTAAAACAACATGTTGTCAACCCATAATGCCTGATAATCAAAATCAAAAGTTTTAATAGAATAACAACCCGGATCACTTGCGAGCAAGTGTCCTCAAAGAATAAGTTCGCTCAGTGCGCTAGAGAGGGATGTTACATGATTGGATAAAATACTCTTTTGAGTATTGATTGCAATGGATGATTGGATACAACAAGGTGGATTGTGCCTCAAGTAATAATCATCTCTTCAAAGTTGTAACATATGGCTCGAGGACCTATGAATACATGTAAATTTAGTTATGATCCACTTATGTAAGTGACCTATGTGTCATGGTAGTCCCCATGGGGAACATAATGTATAAGGTTGTAAAAATTAGCTGGAGGACCTATGAATACATTTAAAGTTAGTTGTGATCCACTTATGTAAGTGAACTATGGGTCATGGTGGTGCTAGCGAGGAAAATCCCCCTTATTACTATACCAATGTCAAATTACAGGCAAATCTATAATCTCTCTTAAAAGAGAATCATATTCTAAACTACCCAAAACACTCCAAGAGTATGAACAAAAAGATAGACAAAAGTAGGTCAAAAGTATTACCTTTGGTCCTAACGTTCGATGTAGACCTCCTATGTCTTTGTATCTTTCCAGGCTACTAGTCTCCTCCCAAAGATGACCTTAAAGACCATTTAGACAAACAGTGCTACACATATTCTATCTCTACTCATCAAGATTAGGGTTATATATAAACCAGTATGCATAAATCAAATGAAAAGCACAAACACATAATCTTTGGGACAAGAAAAGGATTATTTTATTTAGTATGAATATTAAAAGTTAAAACCTTCAGCAGTTGACACTCCACGAACCAGGTCTGGGCTCCTCTTAATGTTTCTCCAAATGCATAATCCCAAGGCCTTCTCTCACAATAAATTGATCACGTTAGGGAAAGGGATAGAGAGGGAGTACTGAGGCCAAATATCATAAAGAGATGCAATATTTGGAATAAGAGGGGGAAGGGATTTTGGGGGAGTTTCTTTGTTCTAATGATTGATGCTGGAATGGGACCCCAAGACATCCTTTTATATGACAAAAGGATATTTGTTTTGTTTGGGGATGAGCTACAACAGGTGAATTGGTTGGGAAACCCTCGATAGCCTGTAAACTCCATCAAATTCCTTGCAATTTTTGGAGGTAAACGTGGGTTGTTTAATATGCAACTATTATATGTAAATGATCTATCTAGTATGTAGATAGCATATGTACATGGGAAATAGTGCATCAGGGTGCGTGCATGCTCCGAAAAATTGTTTTTTAAAGAGAGATCCTCAACAGTAGTTTGGAAAACTGGGCAAGTAGAAAGGCCAATGCCATGTATGCATAAGTATGGAATTTTAGGGCTATAATAGGTGGTCCCCATGGATAACATAACCTATGAGTTTGTAAGTAGAGAGATAGAAAAGGACAATCTTGTTAGAGATTCCTTAGGAGGAATCTTTGTAGAGGAGAAAGTTGTAGAATTTGTACTACAATTTGCCCAATTTTATAATAGATATTGTATCTATGATTTTTGTCATGTAAGGATCCTTCTATATTTATGACGAATTAATGGAAGATCACAATTGTTTTTGGCTCATACTTGTCTTATACATTATGTGTGTTTTGATGTTTAGTGATTATTTGAAATCTTTGAGTGATGTTTAATTCATGTCTTTAATAATGTCTGGATACACCTACAAGAAATAGTTATATTTTAGGTTTTTTTGTGAGACAAAAATCATTGTATTGATATTTCTTGTAGAAATGGCATACACATTGACAATATCCCTTCTACTTTTAACATTAGAAACCATTACTTTTATATATTTTGTCTATAATATAAGACTATAGCACATGATTATGACTTTGACTCTTACAATCATCCTTATATAGGTCACTCTTTAAACACATAATTCCACAACTTCATATTGATTCTAAGGAAAAACCATGAGAAAAATTCTCTCTAACTTTCCATAAGCAAAAACTAAAACAAGACCAAAAATCCATTCATAAAAAAATATGTAAGAGTATCAAATTTGTAGGAGTATGGTCCTTAATCTCATAAACAAGCCAAAATACTTCCTCCAAAATGAGTGCTTCCTTTGATAATTGATTAATCTCATAGACATGAGCCAAGGAAACCTCTTCAAAAACTATTTTCTTTTCCATAATACTATTGAAAATAGGCCCAAATGCCAAGGTATAAATTTTACTTTTACCATTTTCCCATTCCATCAGAAGTTTGGAGTCACGAAAGACCTGTAGCCTCTTAACCTGCCTTTCTATTGCAACCTTAATTAGGATCTAGATGGCATAGATTTATTCTCTATTGTTTGTTCCCAAACCTACCCAATGTTGTATTATACCTTATATTTGAGTTGTGTAAGTTTTTTGGGATGTCTTTTATCATAGTAGATATGGTCATTTTGTTTATTTTTCAATTGCAAGTTTGAAAAGGGAGGTAGTGAAGAAGAGGCAATTTTTTCCTTGTAGTTTCAAAGGTATAAACTGTACTATGTGACTAAATGAAAATCCACGTCTAAGCTTCCATATAGCTCCAAAAATTGTTTTATAAGTTTTAAGATGGAGTTACATAAAGGATAAATTTACCTATGCATCTAAAGTTTAATTGAATAACAAGAGAGGTTTCTTTCACGTTCCTAGAATTGACATTTCATATAAATTTGAAGGGAAAACTACCTCAGCCTCAAATACACGCCCTAGTCTCCAATTTGAGCCAACTTTGGTGGTTCATCATGCATAAGTTGTAGTTTGTGATTTCACACCTGTCTATAAACTTGTATTGTTATTTTGAGACATAAACCTACCTGGAGCGCACAAAGGATAAAAATTGCATTGTAAAACCAAAGTGTCAAATTGTTAAAGTTTGATATATTAAATTACCTGTCCAAAGTTGGCTAAGAATCAAGAATTTAGGATTTAATTTGTAAATTGATCATTCCAACATGTATAACCTGTTTGTACAATTAATAGTGCATTTACACTCTAAAAAGGATGATTTATATGCACAAAGATTCATCGAATTTTGATGAATGAGAGGATGGTCGGTTGGGATATAAACCAAGGTCAATTTTTCATTAATATTCATCAAAGGCTCTTCTATGCAAAAATGGGCAAGAAATGCACAGTAAAACCCTAAAAATGAAAACAATTAATGTAAAAGGCAACCCAATGTTGTATTATATGTTAGATTTGAGTTATGCAAGTCGTTAGGGATGCCATTTCTCATAGTATACTTGGTCATGTTGTTTACTTTTTTATTACAAGTTTAAAAATGGTGGCTATGGAAAAGAGGCAAAGTTTTCCTTGTAATTTGTAAGTTATAAACTATACTAAGTGACTAAATGAAAATGTACTCCCAAGCTTCCTTGTAGTTCCAAAATTTGTTTTATAAGTTTTAAGATGGAGTTACATAAATGGTAAATTTATTGATGCATCTAAAGTTCAACTGAAAAATAGAAGAGGTTTCTTTAATGCATCTCAAATTTGGATTTCATGTAAATTTGAAGGGAAAACTACATCAACCTTAGATGGATGCAATAGTCTCCAATTTGAGCCAACTTTGGTGGTTAATCTTGTATAAATTGTACTTTGTGATTGCACACTTCTTTATAAACTTATATTGGCATTTTGAGACATAAACCTACCTGATTTGCATAAAGGATAAAAATTGCATTGTAAAACCAAAGTTCCAAATTGTTAAAAATGGCTATATTAAATTGCATGCCCAAAGTTGGCTAAGGATAAATAATTTAGGATTTAAGGTGTAAATTGATCATTCCAACATGTATAAAATGTTTGTACAATTAGTAGTGCATTTACACTCGAAAAATGATGATTTCTATGCACAAAGATTCATGGAACTTAGATGAATTCGAGGATGGTGGGTTAAGAGATAAACTGAGGTCACTTTTTCATTAAGAGTCATAAAATACTATTATGTGAAAAAATAGGCAAGATATGCATAATAAAACCCTAGAAGTGAAAACATTGTTTGTAAAAACTAATCCAATGTTGTATTACACTTTATATTTGAGTTGTGCAATTTGTTGGGTATGTGGTTTATCATAGTAGACCTTCTCATGTTGTTTATTTGGAAATTTCAAGTTTAAAAAGGGTGGTTGTGCAAAAGAGGTAAAGTTTTCCTTGTAATTTGAAAGTTATAAATTGTACTAAGTCATTAAATGAAAATGCACACCCAAGTTTTCATGTAGCTCCAAAACTTGTTTTATATGTTTTAATTAGATGGAGTTACATAAATGGTAAATTTACCTATGCATATAAAGTTCAATTGAAGAACACGAAAGGTTTTTTTCATGCACCTAGAATTGGGATCTCATGTAAATTTGAAGGGAAAACTACCTCATCCTCAATTGCATGTCATATTCTCCAATTTGAGCCAACTTTGGTGGTTAATCTAGCATAAGTTGTAGTTTGTGATTTCACCCCTGTCTATAAACTTATATTCACATTTTGATACATAAACCTACCTCTGCATAAAGGATAAAAATTGCATTGTAAAACCAAAGTGCCAAATTGGTAAATTTGGCTATATTAAACTAGACTCCTAAAGTTGGCTAAGGATCAATAATTTATGATTTATCTTCTAAATTGTTCATTCCAATATGTATAACCTGTTTGTACAATTACTAGTGCATTTACACTCCAAAAATGATGATTTCTATGCGCAAAGATTTATGGCATTTTTATGATTCAGAGGATGGTGGGTTAGGAGATAAACCGAGGGGAGTTTTCATTTAAGAGCCATAAAATACTCTTTTGTGGAAAAATAGGTGAGAGATGCATAATAATGCCATGGAAATATAAGCATTGTTTTAAAAAAATAACCTAATGTTCTATTATACCTTATATTTGAGTTGTGAAAGTTGATGGGGATGTGGTTTATCATGGTAGACCGTATCACATTGTTTATTTTTCAATAGCGAGTTAAAAAAGGGTGGATGTGCAAAAGAGGCAAAGTTTTCCTTGTAATGTGTAACTTGTAATCTGTACTAAGTGAGTAAATGAAAATGCACGCCCAAGATTCCCTATAGATCCAATAGTTGTTTTATAATTTTTAATATGGAGTTACATAAATGGTAAATTTACCTATGCATATAAGTTTCAATTGAAGAACATGAGATATTTCTTTCGTGCACCTAGAATTGGTATTTCATGTAAATTTGAAGGGAAAATGGCCTCAACCTCAAATGCGTGCCCTAGTCTCAAAATTTGAGCCAACTTTGGTGGTTCATCTTGCATTAGTTGTATTTTGTGATTTCACACTTCTCTATAAACCTATATTGGCATTTTGAGACATGAACCTACCTGGTGTGCATAATGGATAACAATTGCATTGCAAACCCAATTTGTCAAATTGTTAAATTCAGCTATCTTAAACTACACGCCCAAAGTTGTATAAGGATCAATAATTTAGGATTTATGTTGTAAATTGATCATTCCAGTATGTATAACATGGTTGGAAAATTAGTAGTGCATTTACACTCCAAAAAGAATGATTTCTATGAAAAAATATTCATGGCATTTTGATGATTCACAGGATGGTGGGTTAAGAGATAAACCAAGGTCAGTTTTGCAAATTTAAGAGTCATAAAATACTCTTATGTGCAAAAGCAGGCAAGAGATTCATAGTAAAACTCTCTAAATGAAAAAATAGTTTGTAAAACATAACCTAATGTTGTATTATACCTTAAATTTGGGTTGTGCAAGTTGTTGGGGATGTAGTTTATCATAGTAGACATGTTCATGTTGTTTATTTTGCAATTGCAAGTTTAAAAAATGTGGTTGTGCAAAAGAGGCAAAGTTTTCCTTGTAATTTTCAAGGTTTAATCTGTACTAAGTGAGTAAATGAAAATGCATGTCGAAACTTTCTTGTAGCTCCAAAAGTTGTTTTATAAGTTTTAAGATGGAGTTACATAAATTGTATATTTACCTATACATCTAAGGTTCAATTGAAGAATATGAGAGGTTTCTTTCATGCACCTACAATTGGGATTTCATGTATATTTGAAGGGAAAACTTCCTTACCCTAAAATGCATGCCCTAGTCTCAAATTTGAGCCAAATTTGGTGGTTCATCTTGCATTAGTTGTAGTTTGTAATTTCACATCACTCTATAAAATTATATTGGCATTTTGAGACATCAAACTACCAAGTGTGCATAATGGATAACAATTGCATTATACAACCAAAGTGTTGAATTGTTAAAGTTGGGTATCTTAAAATGCACACCCAAAGTTTGCTAATTTAGGATTCAAGTTGAAAATTGATCATTCTAATATGTAGAACCTATTTGTACAATTAGCAGTGCATTCATATTACAAAAAGGATGATTTCTATGCACAAATATTCATAGAATTTTGATGATTTAGAGGATGGTGGGTTAGGAGATAAACAAAGGTTAGTTTTACATTAAGAGTCATAAAATACTCTTTTGTGAAAAAATAGAAAAGATATGCATAGTGAAACCCTAGAAATGAAAAATTGTTTGTAAAATGTAATCCAATGGTGTATTATACATTATATTTGAGTTGTGCAAGTTGTTGGGTATGTGGTTTATCATAGTAGACCCGGTCATGTTGCTTATTTTTCAATTGCAAGATTAAAAATGGTGGTTGTGCAAAAGAGGCAAAGTTTTCCTTGTAATTTGCAAGGTTTAAACTGTACTAAGTGAGTAAATGAAAATGAATGCCCAAGCTTCCCTCTAGATCCAATTTTTTTTTTATAAGTTTTAATATGGAGTTACATAAACGGTAAATTTACCTATGTATATAAGGTTCAATTGAAGAACATGAGAGGTTGCTTTTATGCACCTTGAAATGGGATTTCATGTAAATTTGAAGACTAAATTGTCTTAGCCTCAAATGGATGCCCTAGTCTCAAATTTGAGCCAACTTTGGTGTTTCGTCTTGTATTGGTTGTAGTTTGTGATTTCGCACCTATCTATAAACTTGTATTGGAATTTTTAGACATAAACACACCCCGTGTTGATAATGGAACAATTGCATTGTAAAACGAAAGTGCCAAATTGTTAAAGTTGGCTATCCTAAACTGCATGCCCCAAGTTGTCTAAGGACCAATAATTTAAGATGTAAGCTATAAATTTATCATTCCAATATGCATAACATGTTTGTACAATTAGTAGTGCATTTGGAATCCAAAAAGGATGATTTATATGCACAAATATTCATGGCATTTTGATGATTCAATGGATGGTGGGTTAGGAGATAAAACAAGGTTGATTTTGCATTAAGACTCATAAAATACTGTTTTGTGAAAAAACAAGAAAGAGATGCATAGTAAATCCATGGAAATGAAAAAATTGTTTGTAAAATGTAACCCAATTTTGTATTATACCTTAGATTCGAGTTGTGAAAGTTGTTGGGGATATGATTTATCATAGTAGACCCGTTCATGTTGTTTATTTTGCAATTTCAAGTTTTAAAAGGGTGGTTGTGCAAAAGAGACAAAGTTTTCCTTGTAATTTGCAAGGTTTAAACTGTACTAAGTGAGTAACTGTAAATGCACTCCCAATGTTCCATGTAGCTCCAAAAGTTGTTTTATAATTTTTAAGATGGATTTACATAAACAATAAATTTACCTATGTATATAAGGTTCAATTGAAGAATAAGAGAGTTTTCTTTGATGCACCTATAATTGGGATTTCATGTAGATTTCAGGGAAAAACTACCTCAATCTAAAATGTACACCCTAGTCTCAAATTTGAGCCAACTTTGGTGGTTCATCTTGCATAAGTTGTAGTTTGTGATTTCACACCTATCTATAAACTTATATTGGCATTTTGAGACATAAACCTACCTAGTGTGCGTAATGAATAACAATTGCACTGTAAAACCAAAGTCCCAAATTGTTAAAGTTGGCTATATTAACCTGCGTGTTGGAAGTTGGATAAGGGTCAATAATTTAGGATTTAAGTTATAAATTCATCATTCCAATATGTATATTCTATTTTTACAATTAGTAGTGCATTTACACTAAAAAAGGGATGATTTATATGTACAAAGATTCATGGAATTTTGATGATTCATAGGATGGTGGGTTAGGAGACAAACGGAGCTCAGTTTTTCATTAAGAGTCATAAAATAATCTTTTGTACAAAAATAATCTGTAATTTACAAGGTCAAACATGTACTAAGTGAGAACATTAAAATGCACACCCAAGCTTCCATGTAGCTCAAACGTTTTTTAAAGGTTATAATATGGAGATATATATATTGTAATTAAATTTACACATGTCATTTAAAGTGAAAATGAACAACATGAGAGGTTTATTTCATGCAACTAGATTTGGGATTTCATGTAAATTTGAATGAAAATCAACCTCAGAGTAAAATGCATGCCCTAGTGCCAATTTTGACCCACTTTATTACACATCCAATAGATATCTAATAACACCCTTAGTCACAATTAAAAATAGAAGGTAGATTGAAAAAAATTAGGGTGATCAAACTTAGATATCAGAGCAATGTTTCTTGTTTCAAAACACATAAGTCATAACTTATCAAACTAATTGGTGATCAAAGAAGATTGTAAAAAATGTACATATCATTTATCTTAGGAAATAACCAATTGAAATATTTTTACTATCTTTAAAATTTGGGAACAACACCATTCAATTAGTGTCACATGTTCATCTTTGACAATAATTAACAACAAACTACAAGAAGAAGAAATGGCAATGGAAAATATTTTTGAAAAACATGGAAAAAAATTTACACATTAATATACAACATGGTATACCACCTTGATGTTGAAATAAGTAAAATAAATAATACAATTAAAGTATTAAAAAAAAATTATTTTCCTACATAAACTTACATGACCTCAATTAAAAATTCATGTTTTTCCCAAGAGTAGTTGTTATTAACTATTCATCCACATGTACTAGATATTCCCAAAAAAATTGGGATGCATAATCATCGATTTGGATTTTTTTTAAGAAAACTCATTATATGATCATGGAAAATGTTTATGTTTAAGTGAAAAATATAAGTGTATGCAGAACTATAATAATAGATTATGCTACAAGTTTTTTATTTTCAATGAAAATATGAAAAAGTTTAGCCTAAATTTGTTCAAAACAAATAAAATATAGCAAAATTGGTGAAATTCCACTTAAAAAAAACCATTGGATCAAAGTAATGAATGTAGCATTGACTATTGTAAGAAATATTCCAAAACATATTGATTCCTCAATGTTGGCGCTGCACACGGTTGTAAGACCCTAGGTTTGAGTTATCTTTGACCAACAAAACCCTTCAGACACCGACCCTTTTGGCATCACTTGCATTCATATGAAGTCCAACCTAAGGTATCTATTAGGACTACAGGAACCAAGTTTATGTAGCAATGAGGGAATGGGAGGTTATCATTTTATTCATTATTACTTAATGGTTCTGTGCGTGTTGTTTTGTCTTTGTTCTTCATTGGCTACTTAGTGAATGTTGATTCATATTACCATTATATTCCAAATTACAACATAAACCCATTATTGTAACAATAGTAACAATTGTGAAATGATTAAACATAAGATAAATCTAATGTAATATGCATCCAGACAAAATCCATGAGCAATCACAAAATACATTCAAAAGTGTAGTTAACGTGGTTCACCCACCTCTAGGCTACGTCCACAATGACTGTATTCTTTATTATGATTATTGTAATTATATCATTCTTGCGCACTGAGATTACAAAGATACATGATGGTTATCTTTCTCTTTCTCCTAGCCTAGCTTCTCTGTAGTGCAATCCTTTCTCTCTCTCTACATCATATCCTTAGCATTCATACATAGATTCTCTCCTTCTCATCTTATCCTATCACTCTCCTTCTTCAACAGAACATAAATTGTCATATGAACTCATGAAAACAGAACCCCTATTCTCCCAACACATTACATATTTATACATAAATTCTAGGGCTTAGAGACCTACTTTGTTCATCCAAAAACCCTATTACAATACATGATAACTTCAAGTTAACTTACTATTCGAGTTTCTTTCTCCTTCTTTTCCATCTGCATGCTTCTTTTTCTCTCTAGCTGCTATTCTTTCATCTTTTCAACATCCTTTTATCTTTATCATGTCGATCTATCATCCTCCCTTTTCACCTTCTTTCTTCTCCTTCTTTCTTCTCTTATTTATTCCTCTATTTTATTCCTTTGATTTATTCCTTTGATTTATTCCTCTTTCTACGTAGTATCCTCCCGAATGCACATGAATTTTGAACTCCCTAGTATTCCTTCTTCTTATGTACACTTCTTCTACACTTAGTATTTATATATATATTATTTCCAAAATTTCTGTCCAATAGGACCCCAACACTCACTTGTGTCTCATCCCGAGCCACTTAGGCCTATTGTGTACTCCTCCACCCTTGGATGAATTTTTGGGAGACTTCCTTGGCTGACACAAAGTCCCTTATTATAGCTACCTCTCTTTTTACAATCTCTTTGACCCCCTAAACAGTTAAGGATATAATTTTTCCGTTTGCTTCATGTGCTACTTGTTTCACCTTTCCATGCGTAGTGGCTAGTTCACCTATCACCATCAATTCTTCTTCTTGCTGCAATCCTAAGCGCTACTAAAGGATATTCTACTAATCCCTCATCTTTTCCACTTCCACATATGACTGAATCTGTGCCAAAATGGTCATCATCATTTTTTTTGGTGGAAGTGTGTTTATACTTTCTGATGCTTTCTAGGAATTTTCCTATGCTTCCCTTAATTTGGCCTCCA
The DNA here is from genome assembly GCA_009831015.1 of Picea engelmannii. Taxonomy (NCBI): domain Eukaryota; kingdom Viridiplantae; phylum Streptophyta; class Pinopsida; order Pinales; family Pinaceae; genus Picea; species Picea engelmannii. The sequence continues at coordinate 255,317 of ML781626.1, read as the reverse complement.
CAACCTTTATCTCTGGATATTTGACCAGTTCTATCTATATTTGTGTTCTTTCCGCACAGAGTTTCATTCATTCTTCTTCCACCTTCGTGATGTTGGCGATGGATATCATCGTCGTTCTTTCCCTTCTTACTCATTCCTCTGGTGGTGTTCCCACCATAGTTCGCAACTGTAGGTCCTCAATCTTTGACCAAAATAATTTAATGACTTTGCTAATATTCAATACATACTCTTCCATAGTATCCTCTACTACTATCAGGACATCCAAAATTTCCTTGTACAATTTTTGGATGACCATTTGTGTCTTTTTCTCCATACTCTCAGCTTCATCCTTTTCCCTTAGATATTCCTAGCCTTTTCCTCAACCTCATTCTTACACTTTCCATTCTATTGTGTTCTTTTGTTGTAGAATAGTTTCAAATTGTTGTTGCAACTAAGTCCTTTCATCCTATATTTTGGTCAATTCCTAGTGTGCTTCATCTCCTCAGATCCTACTCTCATGCAACATGCCTATTTGAAAACTTTGTAATATGTGTATCGACATCCATCATATTACTATGTTTAGATGGATTATTTCCTTCATCTTTTATTGTAGTTATACCATTCGAGACTCAATTGCGTCCATCTCAATTTGTAGCGTTTTGCGCCTAGCTGCTAGATTAGTTAAGGTTGGATGAACAATCTTTGCTTCCTCGACCAGAATTGTGGGCGTTCCTCCCTCTAACCTGTGTTATTTTGTTATGTTGGATATTCCAAGAGATTTTGTAGTGTTTTCAATTGATCCTACAACTTTTGGTGTTTCTCTTTTTGTTTCCTCGTCGCTTCCTCAATGACTTCCTCTACGTCATCTTGTACTTAGTAGTCGATTCAGTCCATATCATCATTGGTTGAATTGTTTACTAGGGTGCCTCCTGTGCTTTGGTCTTGTTGCACACACCTCCTGTTGGCTCCTTCCTCTTATCTTTGCATTTCACTCTTGCTTGGGGATTGTATTTTGTGCCTCTATTGTTGATGGGCCAGGCGTATTTCCTGCACCATTTTTCCGATCATTCCTCGACACTCATCTAGATCTTCATCACTCTTATCCTATTACTCTTCATATTCTAGGTGCACCATTGTTTTTTTTGGGTTTTTCCATCCATCTTCCTAATCATTCATGATCAGGCATACATCCTCTATTGTCAACCTATAATTGGTTGGTAGCCACTAGTGCGCATAGTCCTTATTTTCTTTCACATACATATGTTTCATTCCTTCTTTGAATCATGAAATATCCTTGTAGGTTTCCACTATCTCGACTGAGATTTGTGGTGCATGTTAGATTAAATACCTAATATTTTCAAAGTATAAAAAAATGTGACATTATTGTCCTGTTTACTCCTTTTGTTTGGCGTATTCTATAAGTTGTCATACCATGCGACCATATTACCTATACTGATTGTTCCCATATGTTTGTAATGTCTTGGTTCCTTCCATCCTATCAGTGTAATCAAAATCAAAATCCATGCATAATGAAATTGTGTACCCTTCTCTTGGGCCTCGATATGGTTTGTTAAAAAATGATTCACCAAGAAGGTGGCCAAGCACATTTGGACCCGTTCTAAGAATTTTTATGCGGTTTTGATCACTGCAGATGGTACTTCATCCTTATGGAACTTTCAGAATAATTTGTAGGCCAACACCTATGTTGCAAACCTAACACTATTATCATTGATGTTTGTGACATCCAATCCCTTTTCCTTACTGAAGGTGTGAAATTTATCCTCCATTTATTTTGATAAGGTTCTCTCCCCTGCCTTGTTGAATAAAATGTTCGGATCCTCTCTGGATTTCGATAGCATTGTGATCCATGCAATCAACACAGTATCAATTTACATCAGTGGGTCAAGCCACAATGTCCCTCAATGGATGGAATTGATTAGTAACTTAACACATACATTGATTTGTAGTGTTCATCTAAAGTGTGGAACCTCTAATAGGTTCAATATTCCCGACTTCTAGAGTAATGTTTCCCACATATTCATTTCCAATAATATCTCTCATGTGCCCTATACACTCTTAGTACACAAGTATTTTTCCCTGGTCATCTTGGGAAAATTTTGCTCGTTTGTGATATCATGATAAACAAAGTTGAGGGCAACAACCTTGTTGAGCATGTCTACTTCCACACTTACAACAGGTGGGACTGGTGATGTTTCCAACATGTATTTCCCATATTCTAGTACTTTGACATGAGTGCATTGTCTTTCCTCAATGGGATATAATCCCCGTGGAATCTTTCCCGTGAAAAAGAAGTTGAAGCTCCGGGTATTTCCTCAACCTCTAGTGCATTTGTTGGTCATTTCAATTGCTTTCATGTTGTTGTTGATGAAGCTCCAACTTTCGACGAGGCCATTGTTTTGTGTGATAGGTTCCTTTACTTTCTCTTTCCTTGTTTTGTTGTAGCTATAGTGTGACTCTGAATCACTCAGGTTCGCTCTATTTTTCTCAGGTTCTCTCTCTCTTCCATGCAACTCTTTGTAAAAATTATTTACTCTTAGAGATTGTCGAATACTTTTATGCCTCCTTGCCAACTGTGCATTTCTCTTCACGCCTTAACTAACTTGTCCAATCTGCCAACAAGGTTGATGAATCGTTAAATAAATGTGACTTTGTTATGAAATATGTCATGTGATTTTTTCCTCGTACTTCCAATCTGTCGTGATTTCCAACATATTTTTCCATTTAAGATTATATGACATCTTTATGACCTGTCATTACCATATTATTTCCAATATTTATGTGCTTTAATTCTTTTAATGGTCTTATCCGTGCCAAAATGTAATGCCCATCTAAGTTAACCCCATGCAATGTTCATCATTTTTTATTTATTTAAGAAGATTAAAACAATTTACAATTTTTCACAAGGTTGCACACTAGGTTTTCAACATCGACTTGTTTAGATTGCACATGGTGCAAAATGAACTTCGTCGAATTTCACGAGATTGTGAAATAGTATTAATATAACATTCTCTAGAATTAAACATATCAATTTATATTCCATTATATTCATAATTCTCACAACGTCAATGCTTCATAAAAAATTGATGAGAGAATATTTCTCAATTGTATGAATGAACCCATTTCTAACTAATAAATAGTAGTTTCTTTACTTATATATATATATATATATATATATATATATATATATATATATATATAGATTTGGGTATACTTATGAAATTATATTTGTGTATGGTTAAAATAAAAATTGCCTCTAATTTGGGTAGCTTGAACTTATTTTAATGGTTAATCAATATATGTAACAACCTCCCAACTGGTCAACAAGGCCTTGTGCCTTTCCTTCTATTCCTATGGCATCCCATGACTATAGTAAGGTATGTCACATAAGCATACAAGATATCCATAATGTAAAATGATTATTAATTCATAGAAGTGAAGATGAGTACATATTGAAAGAATTATATATAAGAGGGCACAAATATAGGTTATGCCCAATCCCCATTAACTACAATAATTTTGTATATCACTCTCTATTTTTTATTCTCTCTCCTTGATAACCGACAATCCACAAACTCAAGATCACATAACCAGATGTGGAAAAATTTATGTTATAATTGTGTATGTGCAAGAAATAGAAAAATGAAGTCATATGAACTATAGAAGACGGAAATTCATTGTACTCTTACAATTATTGTCACTACCATTCTCAATTGAACTCCCTTCTTCTTAGTATTTTTATTATCTTTGTTGCAATAAATTTATTAATTTTTTCCTCATTTATAATTCTACGAAATAATATTTTTTTGTTGTGGTGTTTGGAATCTAACGACATGGTATCAACACATTAATTTAAAACATAAAGGCTACAAATAACATGAAACAAGCCCTCAACCCAAATGGGATCCATTATCCATATAGTGTATAGCTTCTAAACAAAAAGAAACAATAACCAAATCAGATGCCAAAATAAAAAATATAAGCGCAACCATTAAATTTAGGGTCGGCAATATGTAATTGGAACTATAACAACCTACTCAATCAGATCAACGAATTTTAAAAATTTATATCAATGAAAGAGTAATTATGCATTTTTCCTCACACCCACAATTAGTTCCTAGATTTTCTCCTAGTTGTCCATTAGTTCCTCAATTTCTCCTTTATTGTGTCTCCTAACTAATTTACAGTTGGAGTTAGATTATGATTCTTCTCTTAGTTAGGATTTAGAGTTTAGATTTACTTCAGATTCTAACTCTATGTTGACAACCCAATCTCTCATGAATACAATTTATTTTAATTAAAATTCCCTTTTTATTAATTTCATGCACATATTGTGCACATGTCTTAGTTTATTCTCCCCTCTCTATATTTTAATTATTCTAATCTCCCTTAGACCCATTTCTACCATTTCTAGAACTTTATTAGGCATAAAAATTAAAATTATATTTTATTATGTCCCCTTTCATAATTTAATATAAAATTATATAAATTCATTTCTCTTTCTTATCGGTTCTAAACAATTTTTTTATTCTCTATTCTAAAAATTATTAGCATTCATCTTATTTTCTAAGGTCTTATATATTTGTATTGAGTCATAAATTTATTCATGTGACATGCCCTTTAAGACGCACCTCCGTGCTCCAAGGGTGTCAATCACCATTGAATTAGTTTGGAAGTTATCTGACGCTTAGACTCAATACTCCACTTGTCGATCTTGTGTGAGACTAAGGGCTTACTGAGGAATAAGAAATCCACCTTATTGCGCACCCCTCAGAAATCCTTATGAGTGATTTTCTCAGTCTTCCCTCATGACATCGTGAACCTCTCAGGAACAAGGTAGACGTTAACCTTTAGTTCAAGTCACGATGGGAGTGCTAGTAGGTTATGATAGGGATGTTGCGACACCTCTCCCTCATCCATATGATATCTATGTATGAACCCTTTAATTCATATGTGAGTCATATTATCAAGCATCACCATGCATGCATCCAATGAAAACGATAATATTATTAACTCATATACATGGAATTCATAACTGAAATCATCATATAACACATGCGTAATAAATCAAGTACTCATAACCAAAGTAATTAGTCCAATCCCTGACTCAATACTGAGTCCAAAGAAATCTATCGATGCCATCAACATCCTCATCATGTCACGTTTCCTTCACACTCAAGAAACCTTATCATAATACTTGCCAATGTTATGCGTCAATATAAATAACATATCAATTTCAATCCTCAATCATAGAATAACCTCATAAAACAAAACAGATAATCATAATGTACCATGTTTAACTGGATCACTTGCACACAAGTGTCCTCCAAGAATAAACAATGTTATGAAAATGTGATCAGTGGAACTATATGTTAGATAAACTGTGTAATTGCTCTTTCTTTTTCATTTGTTTTCATAGTCTTTTTCTTCTGTGTTTTATTTTCTTAATTAACATAGTTCAATCCTGAAGCGTGATAATATTTTATTTTGCGTAATTTATTATCCCTTGTACTCTATGATATTTTTATTTTTTCTATATCTACTTTTTATTTGATTTCCTTCCTTTTTATACTTTTTATTTGTTTTTTTGTGTTTTTTTCTCCCTACTATAGTACGATTACTATGATACATGTGTTCTAGCATAGTCTATATTACTGTGCATACTTTTGTCCATATCTATAGAGTTTCAGTGGACCTCCATTCACCATTCCTCCAAGGACTTCTCCATTCAGGGTTTCCAACTGCGCAACACCTACCTTTGTTACATGTTGAATCACATATGCTCCTAACCAGTGCATTCTAAACTTTCCTAGATGTTGCATGAACTTTTTGTCATAGAGTAATACAAAATATTCCACTTGAAACATTTTTTTAACGTGTTTATCATGCCATTCCTTCTCTCTTGCCTTATGAACTTGTTGACGAAAACCTACGACAAACCGATTTTCCTCAAGCTGTACCAACTATGACAATATCTCCTGTATTGTGCCAGAGTTTGAAAGAATAGTGATCACTGCAACATGTAGGATAGGTAAAATAAAATCCATTGACATCACTACTTCTTGCCCATAGACCAACCTGAAAGGTGTCTTCCTTGTCAACTTTTTACATGTAGTCCTATAAGCCCATAAATATAATGGAACTCTTAAGTCCCAATCATCTCTCCCTACATTCTAGATCTCTATCAAAGCATTCTCCAAGATTTTATTGAAAGATTCCACTATCCCATTGGCCTAAGGATTATACGAGGTACTCTTCTAATGATGAATTTGAAACTCCTCAGTCAATGTTTCAATTGTTTTATTTAGAAATTGTGTTCCTTGATCATTGAGTAATATGCGCAGACATCCAAATTGTGTGACTACATTATCAAACAAAAATCACACAACAGTCTTCACAGTTCAGTCTGTGACTGGTGTTTCTTCCATCCATATTTTCAAATACTCATAATAGTGATTATGTACCTTTTTAATTCAGACGCTACCTCTGCCTTGACAGAGTCTCTGTGCAACCTCTCGGTCTTAAGGTTCGTTCAGTTTAATTCATGAGCCGAAGCGACTCTTTTGATTCCTTGTTGGAATCTCCAGTTATCGATCCATAGGTCCCTTTCGGAAGATCCCCTGCATGAAAAACACTAGGAGCAAGCTCCTCTCTCCCCAAGTGACCACAGTGCTATGACCAAGGCCTATTCTTAAAGTCCTTGTCACAGCTCGCAACTCGCGAGTTCGTGAGTCGTGGCTCCCGACTCTTCCTTTCCAACCTCGCGATACCTGAAATGTTGATACAAGTAAGGTTCTTCCTCTATAAACAACTTCCTCATGCGACTGTCGACTAGGATTAACGCTAGCACCTCTCGCTACTCGCATCTTCACGAGTTTCAATCTCAAGCTCCCGTTCTCTCATCTCGCGAATCCCCGAGATGCGAGAAGTCAATGGAGTGTTGACTCCTTTTCCCAGGTGATGTGTGTCCACCTATCTATCATGCGGACCCCACCTTGTGGTTCTTCCATGTTTCCACATGAACCATGTCTCTCAGCACTTCACGACTTCTGCAGTCGAGACAAGGTCCTCTCAACCCCCGAATATCCGAATGCGTGAAATGCGATGGGGTTCCTGATCCAACGGTCCTCCTGTGACCTGGATCCAATGGCTATCCTCACTCCTTGTGATTTCACAACTTCATGATTTGGAGCACCAAACCTTTGGGCTCTCACCCTGTGAACTTCTGAGTTTGCGAGACCCGAATCTTGGGGCTCTTCGGCATTTTGCCAACTCCACAATTGTTACCACCTATCCTCCTCAGATGGACGACTGCGATTCTCTCGTGACTTAACCACTCATGACTTGGAGCACCCAAATCCTAGGTTCTCACCTTGTGAACCTCCGAGTTCATGAGATCCCTAGATCTATGTCGCCTATCCTCCTCAAATGGACGGTCTTGATCTTCTCACGACTTCACCACTCGCAAAGTCAAGGGCTTCCTTCTTTGAACCCTAATGTCTGAATCCCTAATATGGGTGATCTCGCGACACGTGTCCACTCCTAGACAAACGGTTTAGATCTAATATCACCTCTTAGTTACTTCTGATGTTGAGTGTCTAGACTTTTGTCCTCCAGAATCCCGAAATCCTGAATGTCAATATCCCGATATCACCCTCTTCGAGACTTTCTCTTCTGCTTGTGAGTTTTAAATCTCATGAAACTCTCGACAGATCCAACGACTGTTAGGTTTTAGCTTAAGATCTGATGGCTTAGAATCTCCTTGGCTCTTGCGCTCCTCCTGCTACTCCCTGGACATGAAATATTCAATGGTTCAGATCTTCTCGGCTGATTCGACGACAACTATTTCTCTTGCTGAGCCTTGGTGCTTTTCTTCCAAACTTGGAAGAATTTCAAATTATCAAAGGCCTCGACCTTTGTTTCTTTTCTCTGCGAGCTTCACAACTTTGAATCCTCGCCTGCACGTATGAACACTACTCCTCCTGAGCTTATCCTTCAAATCCTCAAGGGATTCTATGACTTATGTGCCCCTGCAGAGTCTTCGCACACACAAAGGTGCTATCCCTTCTGAGCTTCTATATGACTCAGACCTCTAAGGAAAATAATTCCTTCTTCCCTTCTCCTGCAAGTGGAGAATTTGGATGCCCTCCTAGCTATCCCCTGCTCAAGCAACGTCTTGCTGAGTGTTTCAGTGTGTTCTGCAACCCTGTGAAGATCCTTCAGTGGATTCTTCCTTCAACTACAAAACTCAAGGATTTATCTTCCTGTGCCTATCTACACATCTACTCAATTCCCTCTTGGCAGAGTTGTATAGAATTCCTCTGAGATTTTGTTTTCTTCTGACTCTCAATAGAGTTCCTCTATGCACTCCTTTTCACCTGCTCAATGCCCGCCTGGCAGAGATTTTATAGAACTCCTTAGAGATTCTGTCTGTGATTGTGTTTCTCCACAGCCTTTCCTCCTGAGGTGTTCAACAACCTCAAAGGTCTTCCTCTGAGTTAATGACTTTAGCTTCTATGTCACCTGGCACGTCTTTTTCTGAATCCACAAATTTTAGAAGTGCTTCAGTGCACTGGCTATCAGAACCTGCAACGTTCTGTCACACCCTCCTGGTCTGAAGCCTCAAAGACCTCTTAAGCCTGAAATCAACAACCTGAAAATGTACAATCACAACATACATTCACAGCATAAATAGAACACTCACAGACATTCATTCAACACAGAATACATGCAAGAAAAACTACTTCTATTTGTATTAATGTCAAATGCCTGCTTTTACAAGGTGTTCTCGAGCTCAGACTTTAATAGAGTCTCGGCTCTTTCTCTTCCGTTCTTTCCTTCCTAAAAATTATTACCAAAATGAGATCAAAATTGATCTTTTACAAGAGGGGCTCTTCGAACTCTTCCCTCCAATCTACCTACCCTATTCAATTACATTGAATGGGATTTCTAGTCTAGAATCTAGATCTAGATCTTAGCCTTACAAACATTAAAGGCATACCTACTCTAATGCCTGCACAAAGGCATGACTTCATGGATCAACAACCTAAAACATTAAATTACATTCAATTTAAAAATTGAAGATGAGAGTTGCGCCTCTCTTTAGCTTTGAATGCACGCGTTGACGTGGTTGGATGGTTGACGTGGAGAGATGCTACTACATCACTTTCCCCCAATCATCTTGCTTGTGGGTTGATTGGCTCCACAAAGTCTATGTCCCAGTTATCAAATATTTGCAAGGCAGCTTGTGGGTTTAAAGGAATTTCATCCCTCCTAGAGGTCTTTCTAACTCTTTGACATACATCGCATGACTGAAAAATATTCCTTAGCCTCTTTGTGAAGTGTGGACTACCAAATACCTACACACAAAACTTTCTTTTTTAGTCACTCTCCCTGTACATTTTCCTCCTACTATCTATAAATTCTAACCTTGTACAATATCTACTGCAAATCGATATTCAGAAAAGAACAGAAAAGATACAATGGCAAATACAAACATTACACATAGATTTTTCACCTGGAAACCCAAACCGGGAAAACCAGCATATATTATATTGATACACATTGTGTTACATTGTTTACAATACAATATACATATAGGAGCCAGCGACATCCAAAACCCTAACCCAATGACCTGGATTAGTCCAAAACCCTAATTCCTTAAGTGGAAATAGAAAACCATCAACAAAAAACCATGTGCCGAAAACCACCTAATATCATGTGGTCCCGAAATATGTCGTCCCGGAAATATGTCGGCCCGAAACCGACGAAAATATGTCGGCCCAAAATTTTTTTTTTGGGGGCGCTGCCCCCGAACCCCCGCGCGGGGGGCTCCGCCCCCCTGCACCCCCCTCTTACTACTCGTGCAAATAATATAACACATACCCAACACTATCTTGTCATGTGCTTTTGTGAATACCATCGATCTTTCATTCGCCAACACACATCACCTCACTATTCCATCTGCACCTAACTTGTATAAGTTTCCTGCAATCAACTGATAGTCTTGTAATTTAACTACTAGTTGTTTCTTTTGTGCAACTATCATGTCTGATGGAGCCATGCTCGTACTTAAAAATTGCACAATGTCTAAGAAGTAATCATCCACTATTTTAATTGCAAATAGTTATGTATCTAGGAAATTGTCATATTGATTTCCTACATCTTATCTTGATAGTATGTGTGATAGGTGATCTTTTCCATCATTCAACTTTCTTAGTTTCACCACAACTTCAAAATTGTACGCTTGGAACAATAGTAGCCATCTGCATATCCTCCCCCCGCAACATTGTCTTGTTCACTAAGTATTTTAGTGAAAAATGGTCGTTATACATCTTAAAGTGAGATCCTAATAAATAATGTTTGAACTTTTGTAGTGCATATACCATTGCCAATATTTCTTGTTCTGTAGTGGTGCTATTCTTCTCTGTTATGGACAACTTCTTAGTTGCAAACGTAGTTGGTTGATATATGTCTCCCTCCCATGGTTGAGATAGTATTGAACCCAACACTATGGATGATGCATCTACATGAACATGGAACTCCTTGTTCCAATATGGAAATATCAAAATCGTTGTGGTCAATAGTTTTTCCTTTAATGTGTCCAAACCCTTATGGAAGTCCTGCTTCCATTGGAAATTTGCTTCCTTCTTCAACAACCTTTCCATAGGTTTTGTGATATGTGCATAGCCTTTGATAAACTTCTTCTAATAGCCTGTGTGACCCAAGGTTTCTCTCATTTGTCTGACTGGTGTAGGTGGCTCTAAGTCTAGGATTACTATAATCTTGGTTGGATCTACTAGTAATCCCTTCTTACAGACTACATGGCCCAACAAAATTCCAAACAGTGAGAAAAAAATACACTTCTTTAAGTTCATCAAAATTTGACACTGCATACACCTATCCAAGATTAACCTAAGTACTTATATCCGATCCTTCAGTATACTGAACACAGTCCAATCATCCAATTACACTTCAAATAAATTATGAATAAATTCCTTAAATGTTGCAACCACAACTCTAGAAAACACCACAGGGGCATTTTTCAGTCCAAAGGGCATTACTGTATACTGATAGCTCCCCCACGTTTTTATAAAAGTAGTCTTTTATCATTCTTCCTTCTCATTTTTTATCTGATGGTACTCCAAGAATCCATCAGTGAAAAAATATGTCCCTTGGCCTCCTACATTCTCCAGTACCTCATCTATGAATGGTGTTGATAACAGGTCATGTAAACAAGAATATTTTAGCTTCCTCAGATCCACAAAAATCCTAATTCCTCCTATTTTATTGTCTTACATTACCATTGGAATGATCCACTCTGATTCCTCCATGGCTTTAATGATTCCTATGTCCAACATCCTATCTATTTCATCCTTCACCTTCTCTTTGTACTTTGGAGCTAACATGTAAGGTCTCTTTCACACTGGATTAACACCTAGTTTCAAGGGAATCTTCATCTTGCCTAAGTCCCTAACTATCCCCTTGATATCTAATAATGCAGTTGGGAATAAGTCTTGGTATTCATGTAGAAGGTATGAAATCTTCTCTACTATCTCATCACTCCAGTAATATCCTATCTGCACAAACTTTGGGTTCTTTGGCATTCCAATGTTTACCTTCCGCGTATTTATGGGCTATGTGTATGAGACATATTCAAGCTCTATCCCTTCTACTTCCTATTCTCCTTCAATTTTAGCGACTTGCACGTTCCTCAGATATTCTTCATCCTGCTCTTCCTTAGAAACATTGTATCACTTCAATAACTCATGGATAATCATCAAATCTCTATCTGCATTCTAGAATGGTACCTCCTCCATCGGTCCTTCTTCTAATAATATCTTGGTTCGAATAGCCTATAGCACTACATCCATTAATGGGGATTCATGTTCCAATGTAAATGTGACTTTTAAACTATGGACTAGCTCATCCCTTCTTGTTGTCTCTCTACGCATTTCTAATTAGAGGTACCAGTTCTTTGGAATTGTGTCCAATGTATGTATAAATTTGTGTGTCCATTTTATTTCTGGTACTAAACTCCATAAGGTTATGCATTTCTCAACATGACCTATTGGATAACTCTCCCCTATATACTTCTGCATAATATTTTCTATCTCAGTACCAAATATCTCCTGCATTATCCTTCTACACCATGACAAGTATTCCATTCCTTCTTTCTGTGCAACCCACCATCTAGGTGGATCAACTAATTATGTTCCAATCCAACTCAAGGATTAGGTTATGCATGCACATCGTATAGTTGACACTTCATGCATCCTCTATTGCCAATGCTCTAGACCTTCTTCTAAATCAGATGCACATGAACTAATACTTCTCGAACTTAGCGCACCATCTACAGTGGGGTTTACGTAATCCTCCATCCGCACAGTATTGTTATACAAATTGTTAATTCCATTTCCTCTTGTTGTTTCTATGTATCTCTTTCATTCTATTGGGTCCAAATGTGCAGTAACTTTCAAATATATGACTTTAAATATCATTTCCCTCTTCTTCAGATTAATGATTCCCTAGTTATAAAATGTCCATTCAATTCCCATTAGTTCTGGATATGGTTGAATATCTTCCATGATCTCAATAAATTAAAAGTCTTCCACACTGTGCACACCATCTATGTTCACAAGTACTATGTTGATTCACAAGCCTTAACTGAACATGATATAATACTATCTTAGGTTTTCCCATCATATCCTAATTCTTCTTAGGTAACACTTTCATATCAAACCTCGAGTCCAAGATAACATTATCCACATCATACTCCTTGATTTGTGCCCTAAATCTAAATTCTATGTTAGTTCTCTTTCTACACAGTACCTGATTCACCACCCTTTGTGCGATGGGAGTTTCCCTTCCTTGTGTGAAATGATCAATCATTTCATATAGTGTATTCAACACAATTTCATATTTTATTATCTCTACACAACTCATCAAGAATTATTTTCTAGTTCTTACCTTTCCAGTTGGCTTCTCTGGCATAGCACAATCTTCGACATGAGGCATAGATGATGTTGATTCTCCCCAATATAGTCCAAGTACCTCCTTTTGGGCCCTATTATATGTCTCATTTTCTTGTTGAGGATCAAACATTGGCAAAGGCCCTACTAACTTCCTTACCCATTTCTTAGTAGACTTCCCTCCATTTGTTACATCAACTCCTATTCTATCTCCTCCATGTGTAACAATTGTTATTCTTGGTCCTTAATTAAATTTTTCAGTTGATATTTTGTGCACATTCTGATTTGGATTCTGGTTGTGGTTACTTATGTCTTTCCATTTCAAAACTAGTTGAGGATAATATTCTATGGCATGGTCCAATGCTTGACAATATGTGCACGTTGTATAGGGATTTGGGCAGTCATGAGATAAGTGTCCTAGTTTATTACAATTGTAACATATAATTGGTCCTCTTCCTCCTCTTCCAAAGTTTCCTCTTCCTCATCCTCTTCCAAAATTTCCTGTGTTCCCTGGATTGAAGCCCCTATGATTATTATACTGTGGACCACATCCTTTTGTTGCAACATTCTCCTCCTAAATCCTATACATATTTCTAGTGCACTCTTTCAATAATTCAACACACGAAAATCCTTTTCTTCATGTTCGAATTATTTCAAAAAATTGTAAAATAAGTTCCTTCATGTACTTTGATACTTCTGTGGTAATGGACACTTGGTTGGATAATGTCCCCATTTATTACATATCTTGAATTACCCCCCTCTTGGTAATGGATTTGGTGTTCTAATCGCCCGATACTGTGTGAATGTTGGCAATTCATCCTTGTGATGGCCTTCAGTCCTACACTTAGTACATCAGACTTGTTCTCTTTTCTCCTTCCCTTTTGTAATTTCTTCCAGTTGAGTCGTCAAAGAATCCAAATTATTTTGAACTTGTGTCATCCATCCATTGTTGCCTATTGTGGATGATTCCAATTTCATTACAATTTTCAAAGCCTCAGGTTGTGATGCAACCTTCTATGGAATCAAGGGCCTACAAATATGTGGTAAAAGTCCTACATTAAACCATTATTGATGTTTTCTATCAAGGATATGTAAATTCACCCTACTGATTAGGTCCTTGAACCTTTTATTGAAGTATCATACCGACTTTGTTTGCACCTGTTTAATCTCCTTCAGTTCTGAAATGTACTAGGAATTAGACTTTGGTTTCTTGAACACTTTTAACAGTTCTTGCCTTATCTCTCTCAAATTCCTAGCCTATCATAGAGGCATGGTAATCTGCATATTCATGTACCATACTAGCATACAACCTCTAAATGTTGTCGCCAGATGCACAGTCTTCATAGCCTCATCCTAGACATTCTTAGCAACCCAAATTGTCTCATAGACAAACATATGTTGTTTTAGGTCTTCTAACCCCACTCCCTAGAACTCAAGCAGTATGAGAGTGTTGTCTACCCCTTCCATGTTTATTTCTGTAGTCCCACTTCTCTAATTACTACTACTCTATCCTCCCTTTCTAAGTATAAGTTATTTCGATAAGTCTTCAACTGTTATTTCTGATTTTCATGACATACATGGGGTTGTGGATTTGATATAGGATCCAGTCTTATTGGGACTTAACAACTCTTCTATTATAGGACTAGAATGAAACTCCTCTTTATCTCCTCTTATGTGTGGTATCTCCACAATTTGAACTATTGCACAAGGTCCTCTCTCCTCTAGCTCACTGTGTGGCTCTCCTTTCTTAGCCCCATTCTTTTTCCTCTTGTGCCTCCTTCCTCTACATTGCTCCCAAAACTCACCTTATTCCTCTAGTATACCTTCTCTGGTTCTCTGCATCCTCAGTCCCTCCATTCTTTCTTCATCACTTCCTCCATTCTCTCCTATCTTCAAACTATCGTCTTGTCATCCCCTGGTTCCCCTATGTGCACAAATCCCCTTAGCAGTCATACTACATTGTTACCACGCACTTGTCACAAAAAAAAATTATTATCCACATACCCAATGATTTCATGAACCTTCCATGCAGACCTTTGAAGAAATCATTTTCCACAACATTATATGAATGGGTACAATCTATAATATAACCTCCTAATATAATATCCAACCATAAACCAACTATCTGATAAGTGTTATTTATTACCAAATTAATTTGTCTTACCAACTCAAGAGTCTAATTCCTTGGTTCTACATCTCCATACCTTCCAATATTCTCTACTATTCTTTCTAACCACTTTGTTAGAATAATTATAAATTCTCCAAAGAAAATTTCATGTAGCTCTGTATACACATACCTTTGCATCTGTTGTTCATTACTCATCCAAGGGTTTCTATTCTCTTTTTAGAAAAAATATCATTCCTTCCTTTCTAACCATTCTGATATTTGCTTCTTAGTAGGCCTTCAAAACATTCTATTAATCACATAATCCAGGTCTCAGAAATAGAACTATTTGTTGGCACTGCACATGGTTGTAAGACCCTAGGTTTGAGTTATATTTGACCAGTAAAACCCTTTAGACATTGACCCTTTTGAAATCAGCTTCATGTAGGTTAAGTATCACCCATGGTATCTATTGGGAATGTAGGAACTAGGTTTCTACAACAGTGAAGGGATGGGAGTTTATCATTCTATTCATTCTTACTTACTAGTTCTATGTGCTTTGTTCTTTCTTTGTTCTTTGTTGGCTAGTTAGTGAATGCATATTCATATTACCATTATATTAAAAATTAAAACATAAACCCATTATTGTAATAGTCATAACTATTGCGAAATGATTAAACATAAGATAAATCTAATCTAATATGCATCCAGATAGAATCCATGAAAAATCACACAAAATACATTCAGCATAGTAGTTAACATGGTTCACCCAACTCTAGGCTATGTCCACAACAAATGGATTCTTTATTATGCTTTTGGTAATTGTCTCAGGCTTGCACACTCCACTTACAAAGATACATCATGGTTATCTTTCTCTTTCTCCTAGCCTAGTCGCTTTACAGTGAAAGCCTTTCTCTCTCTCTACATCATCTCCTTCAAATTCATAAATAGAATCTCTCCTTCTTAGACTATCCTATAGCTCTACTTATTCAATAGAACATACTCATTAGAAGAACTCACCAAAAGGGAACCCCTATTGTCCCAACCCATTACATATTTATACATAAATTCTAGGGCCTAAAACCCTTCTTTGTTCATCGCAAAACCCTATTACAATACATGATAAATTCAAGTTAACTTGTTGTTCAAGATGATTTCTCCTGCTTTTCCATCTGCATGATTCTTTTTCTCTCTGACTGTTGTTCTTCCTACTTTTCTATGTCCTTCTATATTTAGCACATTGGGTTGTCATCCTCTCTTTTCTCCCTCTTTCTTCTCCTTCTTTATCCTCTATTTTATTCCTTTTTCTATGCACTTTCCTCCTGAATGTGCCTAAAATGTGCACTCCCTTGTCTTCCTTCTTCTTCTTCACACTTCTTATACACTTAGTGTGTGTGTGTGTATATATATATATATATATATATATATATATTATTTCCAAAATTCTCATCCAACACTCAACAACTCTCAACATCTCATCATTCCAATATTTATAACATATTTAGTAGTTCATTTACACTCCAAAAGGGATGATTTCTATATAGAAACATTCTCAACATTATGATGAATGATAGGATGGTGGGTTATGAAGGAAACTATGGTTGGTTTTTCATTTTTAGTCATAAAAGACTTTGTTGTGAAAAGAAACTCTTATTACAAATTCTTCTTTATCAACAAAATTTAAAATTCCTTAAAAAAACTGGCATAGTACGTATAAAATATATATGAGTGGAAATATCAAATTCTGCATCAGTTTAAGTACATTAAAACCAATAAATTATAAAAAAAAAACTCTTGCTAACATATCTATTAGATGCATATTTCTTATAATTATCCTTTAGATAAATAGAAGACACATTGGCCAAATAAGAGATGAGTCATTAGAGGAACAACATAAGTCATTTATATTAAAAAAGAGATATACAAAATAGTAGGCTAAAAGCCTAGAATTATCAAAATTACAGAATAAGTATAAATCACATCCTTAGACACAATACTTAAACTTAAAATGACTAATATATAATTATCTAAGTCTATTTAGGCATCATTTATTTCCTTTTATTGGCTAATTATGTAGACATTATTCCTAGAGGCAGATGAACTAACCTCTCCAACTCTTGCATTATTCTCCTCAGCTTGCAATATAGGACATTTTAGAACATGAAGATCATGTTTAATCCCCATTAAATCATTCACAATTATGTTCAGTTTGTTCTCAACCATGAGTTGAAAGTCAAACGTGTGTTGTTCATTCCTTACATGATATTTAAAATTTGTATCCCTTGTTTCAAGAGCACTCTTAACCAAATGAGTAAGAACTTAAGAAAATATATCTACAAACCATTTTGAAATAACCAGTGTTGCAGGAACAACAACTACAAAATTTGTAACACTAGTAGTAGCTGCAGAAGTATTCTTCGTCTTCAAATTATTTTCCTTTCTCTATTAATTTGAGCCTCATGTTGCCTTTAGACAAGTGTAATTGTTTGGATTCACAACACCCAATATCTGATTAACTTTAAAATACAAAATATCGAAGAAATGACCATTAAATGACCCAAAATCCTTCAGTAGATTTCCAAAGTACAAGTTGATACTCTTCATGTGTGAATTATGACATAGTTAACTCCAACTAACGGTTGTATCAATCAATCAAATTATCAATATCATCATTAAACCGGAATGGCGATTTAATTAGTTAATAATTATGATACTAAGTATGTAGTAGTTGGAAAATCATTATCTTTTATGATTAGTAGGTTGTACTTTATAAAACATTACAATTTGTAATAATCAATAAATTTGATTTTGTCATTTTATTGAAAGTTTTATATTGTCATATTTAACACTTTGAAATTCCTAAAAAAAAAACATGGCTCAATTTTTATGTATATATATATAGATATATAGATATATCATCCAAAATTTATAGTTGAAATTACAAAGTAAGCTTATTATTTTCTATATTTGTAATTTGAACTTATCTATATGGTTTGTAATTTGAACATATCTATGTTGTTGTTGTGGGGAAGAGAGGAAAATTGCTTGGGGGAGAAAGAGAGAGGAAGAGGGAGAAAAGGGGAATGAGTGAGTGAGCATTTGATAGATCAGAATGAGAGAGAGAGAGAGAGCAAGAGAGTGGTGGGATCGAGACATAGGAGTAGGAGCAGAGATGGATATAAGGGGATAAAGTGAATGGGAGATAAAGAAATAGTATTTCCATTGTCTACGTCATGTTTTAGGTGTAGGTGTAGGTCATTGCCTAGGTATAGGTCATGGTCGAGTTCATGGATGAAATTAATCCCATATACATATTATAGGTGACAGGGAAGACCAAGGCACATGCTAACAATGTTTTTAAAAATGAAAAAATAAAACTCTTGTTTCCTTTGTCCCTCTATGTGTACAACATGTTTTAGGTCTAGGTACTCTAGGTCATGGCCTAGGTCTAGATCATGGTTCAAGGTTGGTGGCTTTGCACTATGATTTCTTTGATGAGAATATTTTGCAAACATTATTCATACAAATTAAGTAAGTTAAATCAATACTCACAATTGATATATGAGAGAATATGTGAGTGTGAGTGTAACACCCAAGTTTTAACCGTTATGAACTATAATGTATTATGTAATTGTGACTTAGGTTGGTGAGTCGGTAAAGTTGAAAAGGGGCTAGTGTGCCTAGGAAATGTAATACATATGTATACATTAATAAAAAAATGCATTGTTGGCTGTAATACAGACAAGGAAAAACGAGATAGGGGGCTATGATTCCATGAGAGAGGGGGCTTAAGGGGATAAGTATTTTTATTATATTTTATTTACCCATAATTGATTTTATGGATAAAAGGGGTACATGATATTCTTGGGAGGAAGGCCATGCGATTCTTTTTTTCATGTAATTATATAAACCCTTATTGTGGGTTGTTTGGGGGTTTCCCTTGGTTAATCATTTCATTTTAGAATTCCTCATTTCACTCTTGCTAAATTCGTGTGCTCTTGGGGGGGAGCATGGAAACAAATGAATAGAGGAGGAGAGCCATTGATAGATGGATGTAATAAGTTATTGATCATTCAAGGAGGGAATGTATGTCTGAGTACATGATATTGAAGGTAGTTCAGAAACAATTATCCACAACTAAGAATCCTTGGTGTTTCCAGCACAGAGATTTCTTGACCAGTAGCACTAGATCCCTGGAGAGAAATGGAACAACATGAAGGACTACATGGAAGTGAAAGGTTTTCATTTCTTTGGGTTTTACAGGCTGAGGGGGAAAGAGAGATGGAAATTCATATTTTTTGTGTGGTTGGGAAACCTGAGATATAGTCAACCAACTATTGTGTGTTTTAGATTTGGCCTAGGACCCATCCTTGTGGATTCATAGCCCTGGCTCGAGGGTGAATTGTTGTTAATAGTAAATGAAAAAAAAATTCTATGGTTTGGAGGAACATCCTTGATCTACAACCAATTTTTGAATGTTTACTTGAAAGATAAGTGCTCTCTTTATTTTTTGTACAATGTATTTTCCATTGTGTATTTAATTATCTCTGAGATGTATTTTTGTCTGCATGCTTGTTGGTTATTTGTTATGCATGACACACTATTTATTTATTTTATAATTTAGCATGGATATTTATTAATGCATGTGAATCTTTCATGCTTTTTTTTGGATTAATTATTATCAGAATTCAAAATTAGTTCAAAAATGACTTTTTGGAGTAGCGTTGCCAGCCTCTAGGTGGTTTGGTATGTTACATATTTGTGTGGCCAACCTGAGGCTGGTTGGTTCTGTTACATATTGGTATTAGAACTTCTGGTAGAAACATTAGACTCATATGGGCTGGAATAGGTGTGAATCGGGAAGATTCGTTGTTACAGATTCAACGAATATGAATTTTGGGGAAAATGGTGGACAAATTAAAGTGAAATCCTCAAATTCATGAGCAAATATGTGTTTAAATGATTCATATTGTTTGATAGGTTTAATGGATTCAATATATGGATTTGTAGAGCCAAATGCGACTTGGAAGATTGAAAATTTCATATTTTTTTAATGGTTGCTGTAGCACAAGGAAGCTTTTAGAGAATCGATGGCCAAGAGCGTGTCCGATCTTGTGAACAACAACCCAGATTGTTTCTTTAAAATTTTAAAAATCTTAATGTTTTAGAATTTTGACAAAGTTGCTAGATCGATGGATGAGATTCATTTTGGGGTTTTGATAAATGAGGTAAATCAACAGTCCGCGTTCATTCTTGGTCATTTGGGAAGTAAGAGGAAATCAACGGTCAAGATTCAATATTAGAGATGCATGAAAGGCATTCCTAACGGGAATTTTAGAAAGGAAGTGTCGGAAGGACTTCAAAGTTGGGCATGAAGAGAATCCAATAGTAGAATACTGAAAGAACAAGTGTCATCAGATCATTTGGGATCATTCCCAGTCGTCATATCTCATTGAGATGTGTTTTCAAAAAGGTGTTTCAGAAGATCTCATTCATAAGAGTTTTGATGGTATTGAAAAGGGAATATTGTTCAATACCCTTATGGTTGGAGTGGTGAAGATTTCCTAATATTTTCAACTCTGTGTGATAAGTTATCGATTGAGAATATTTTTCAATACCCTTATGGTCGAAGCGGCAAAGATTGCCTAATCATTTCAATTCCTAATGATAAGGTATCAATCGAGAATATTCTTCGATACCCTTCTGGTAGGAGCAATGAAGATTTCATATTCATTTCAACTTTGAGTGATAAGGTATCGATCGGGAATATTCTTTGATACCCTTCTTGTCAGAGTGACGAATATTTCCTAATTGTTTCAACTCTGAGAGATAAGGTATTGATCGAGAATATTCTTTGATATTCTTCTAGTCAGAGCGATGAAGCTTGCCTACTATTTTCAACTCTAAGTGATAAGGTATCGATTGAGAATATTCTTCGATAGACTTCCAATCAGAGCTATGAATATTGTCTAATATTTTCAACTCTGAGTGTTTAGGTATCGAAAGGGAATATTCTTTGATACCCTTTGGTCAGACTAGTGAAACTTCATGAACCTTCTAAACTCCAAAGGAAACGTTTCGACAATATCGAGAGGGAATATTCCTCGATACCCTTTGGTCAAAGTGGCAACAGTTACCTAATTTTAGGAACCCCGAGTGATCAGTTCCGATGGTATCACAAACAAAATATTCTTCGATACCCTCAGGTCGTAGTGGTGAAACTTACCTAATTTTTTGAACTCCAAATGAAAATTTTTTATGGTACCGAAAACAAATATTCTTAAATAATCTCTTTTTGGAGTCCCTTTTGAGATATATTCTTTAGTAGTCTGAATGGGAACCTCTGACATATGGTCCATATTTATTATGATCTTAAGATCAACAGTGCAGATTGCCCCGTAGGAAAAACTGCTCCACTGAGTGATTTTCTTATTTTGGACACAACTTGATCATATTAAGTCATATTTGAATGAAACTTATAGGCTTTTTCCATGGAGATGAGTTCTAAGAAAGTTCTAGAGAGGGCTCTTGTCCATTTTGTCTTTCATTTGTCGGAAATGAAAAATTAATGGTTTTTAAAGATATGGGTCCAGATCATTGGCATAGGTCCAAATTATAATAAAATTCATTGACAATATCCATAAAGAAGACACAGAAATAACACACGAATGAACTAAATAAATCCTTAGGGGATTGGAATGGGGATGCTGAAATAGGCCAAAATCCACTTTTCTGAGCCACGTTTTGGAGATTTTTAATATTTTTGGAGGAAGAAAAGTGACCCTAGATCATGAAACTTAAATTTTTTTATTTACTCATCAAGAAAAATAACTTTGGCTTAATGAAAATTTTCTAGAAGTTCACAGATTGAGAGATAACTAGTTTTTCTAAAAATTCTAACTCTGGAAAAAGAGGTGAAAAAGGGCAATGTTGTCATTTATAGATTGATTTAGTTTTTGACTGGAGAATCAGATTGAAAATAAGATAACTTTAATGAATTCATTTTCGTTTTAATTATCTATTACTAATGTAAAATTTTCTCTAGTTCCTAACATATTTTCTTCTTCAGTTGAATGAAGTTGGCATTTCAATAAAATTTCACCAGTGGAGAAAATGCAAAAATGGGGTGAAAGTGGATTTTTTAGGAGGCCATAACATTCATCTTAGAAATTGGATCATGGAAAGAGTAAAGTCATTGTAAATATGAATCAGAGGAGAATGACCTAGAATTATTATAATTTGTATAATTGTGATATAATTCTTCATGAATTGAGCAAAAAAAGTACATGTAAATTTAATTGACAAATATTGATGATATGTATAATTCTAGCAAAATGGTTGCTTGAATATTTTGCAGAATTAGAGGTATAATCATATGAATTCAATAATATGATAATCTGTTAGAGTCATGGAAGCATGAGAGATATTACAGAAGTTGGATGAGTCAATAATGAGGTACGAAGAAAGTAATGAAAAGTGGATAAAGAACTCGAGAAGAGTAGTCTAATAGAGGGATTATTATTTAGATGTTATTGAGTGTGAATAAATTCTAGGTACAACAAAGACAAAAATTCTCACATAGGATATGAATCTAGAAGGTTAATAATGTCATTTATGGGAATAGAAAGTAAAAATAAGGCTCCATAGCCTTGAAGGTACAGATCTGTTGACAGTTGCAAGCTTTATGTGGACGAAAACAAAGAGCTTAAGAGGTTGTGTGTGAATAATATCTATGTGTCAAGCATAGGAGTTCCAAGGAAGGATTTGTTAGATATGAATAAGATATTTTTCTTAAATTACTCAGTGAAATAAATCCACTTATGATATCAGACTTCACAGAGGAAGTAGGATGCTAATGCAGATAAATTGGAGATAGAAAAATGAATGTTCTTTCACTTGAAAAGTGCCACTGAATGAAAATAGACTTCCATTGGGAATTGTATTAAGTGTGAAAGGTATGGTTTCACAAGGAAATGTTAATGAAGTAACCTAATCGACAACTAGGAGTAACAATATTTGATTCAAGAATGTTGTGGTAGTAAAGTGATGAAATTTTCTAAGCTACTTCATTCCAAGGTTATGGAATGTTTCATAAAGGTAAATTTTGGATATGACTTCCTAGGAGAGGCTTCTGAAAATAAAACACATTGGTTGGATTGTATAATGGCTGAGTGGAACTTGGTTGGAAAGTGTTTAGATGATGGAACAATTGTATAGTTGAGTATAATAGGAGCACATAAGGAAACAAGGATATGAAAAAATGTAGGAAAATCAACTACAAAATAAATGAATAAAAAAAATAAGTGAACTGAAACATAAATGCACTAGACTACATGATGTGTACAATGAAGTTAGAATGCATCATGCATTAGTAGGAATGTTGATAGTGAATGCTTGGTGAATATAGATGTGCATTTTTCATATGTACATGCTTGGATATGCATATGGCATGCTTGAGGAATTAGGATAGTTTGTTGTTACATACATGCAATAATGATGTTATAGCTATTGAGTATGACTAATTATGGATTATGGATTGTGTATTCAAGAAAAATGATATAGCATGGTTAAATATGTGGATGTGTATGTGGATGTTGTTTTTGTTTCTTATGACTTACATCTATGTGAAGACCCACGAGGGTGGTAGGAATGGTAATCGAAAGGGTGGAAGAGAAAGCTTGTGAGATTTTACAAATATCAGTTGATCAGATAACAACAATTGGGTTGATAATGATTATGTAGGTATGCATTTAGTTTCTTTTGATGCATATATGTTCAAGGGAATTAAGGTAAGAATTACCTCATTTAATTTTTCAATATTTAAATTGACATGTGATGGCCAATGGCCTAGAGTATATAAATTTTGTTGATGCTATAATGTCTTTAGATAAAATGTTAGTTTCATATTTTGTTATGATTGGTTATGAGATCATAACCAGGTCAAGTCAGGAGACATACTCTTGATATAACAATAAATATCTATAGAGTTGGTCATGTGTGATACCATGAGATGGTTGGATATGGAAGGGTTATAGTGCTAGATGTGAGTGCTCAATGGTATCTATTATATAGATAATGTTTGGACTGTAACATCTTTGCTGACATTGAAGAGCACTTAAGAATTATATTCTTGGTGTTGTGTTTGTGTTGAAAAGGAAGGTATCCAAATAGTTAGGAAAGAAGTAGGACTTTTATGGATGATGTGTTTAGGCATTGGCCATACCTTCAAACTCACCTTGGTGAATGCATGACATAGTTTTGTGGTTATTCGTCAATGACATAGTCAATAGTTATGACATAGTCAATGCAGGGATGCATTGTGTAAATGTGACCATGGGTATTGGTACATTGATTGTTATTTTATTTAGTAATTAATTGTCGCATTATGAAAATCTTGTGGTGCTAAAAATACATAATGATGCATAGATGGATTATATTTAATTTTAATAATAGCTAAAGGTGATTGGATTGTTGTTTGTTACAATTGCAAGATCAGATTTTGAAGATATTAAAAATGTCTTTTTTGATGAAAAAGGATAGTGGTATTGAATAAAAAAGGTGGACTAGCCACTGGTTTGATTACAAAATAGGCCACGCTTAACCGTGTGCCTGCCTTCCTGGAGTATCCTCCTAATCCTAAAACGATAGACTAGAATCCTTAACTAAGATTCTATCATAACTTTAACCAGATACAAAATTATTTACAGCGTTGGCTTCTATACAAAATGCCAAGACTGTTGGAGATGGGATGGCCACACTTTCTTGCTAAATGATTGGTTTAGTTTTTAGGATCTTGCTTCCATTCATTGTTGAGTTGAGACATTTTTTCCTCCAGCTGGTCGATTCTTTCCTCGAATTCCTACTGGGGATTCTTGAGTTCCTTGTGCAGTTTGCCCAGCTCTTCTGTAAACTTGATTTTGGTTGTGGTGATGTCCTCTTCCAACTTCTCCATACGCCTTCCTTTTTCAAAATCCAAGTTTTTGAGGAAATCTAGCTAGAATTGAAGGAACTGCTTTAGATTTTCCAGCACTGTGTCCATCACCTGGAGTCTTTCCTCGGTGCTTGGTTTGTTGTCCAAGCTTGATGCCATTTCTGGTCGTTTTCCCCTTCTTCTTGTACCCTGTTGCTTCATTGGATAATACTCAAGAGATCTCTGTGCTGGAGTGGGTTGAGAATGAGGGGTTGCCTTTAGTTTATTCCCTCCTTTTTCCATACTCATGATTTCCATCCAATTTGCTAAATCCGTGAGGTATGGGTGAGTTGATCCTCTGTCTCCTCCTTTTCTGAAGCTCACTTTCTGATCGTATCGTGCCTTGTCCCCTCTGCCCAATAGCTTGTTATGACACGACTTAATTGAGCGATCTCCCCATTTTCCCTTTCTGCTGCTCCAACTTGCTTTTTTTTTTTTTGAATTAGGAGGGCGGCTCTCATGGTTTAAGGTAATGCCACACTGGATAACGTTCCATTCACCTTTAGATTTCCCGGTGCCAAGAGGGTGCCTTTGTTAGCCTCAACATCTACTTTTTCATTTAGCTCTCTTAACACATGGTATAACTTATAAGATCAGAATTTCCTTAACAGGAGATGTATCCTGTCCAAGAGGTTATTGAGTCTCACGCTCGGGGTTTTATATTGATGAATTAATGCTTGGATTACCACTCTGGAGTCGCCTATTATAACCAGGTCCTGAATCCTGTGCCTGTTTGCTTAGATTATCCCTTGCCATAGTGCCAAGGCCTCTGCTCTGTTGTTGGATTTGATTCCTAAACCCAGGGCGAAGTTTATTGTTGTTGCTTTGAGGGGATTTTCAATTATCCCTCCTCCTGCTAGGCCCGAGTTTCCTTTCGAGGCCCCGTCAAAGGACAGGATATGGACCTTTCTCCTTTTTTTCCACTTGGAGAAATTTTGTGTGCCTTTCCTGATTTCCCATTCCTCTTTAATTGGGATGCTAGCCTTTATGCCCATGTGACATTGGATTTTAAAATGGTTCAACTAGAGTTCCTCTGGTGCTTCTAGCGTTTAGCTATTTTTTGACAGGAATAAATAAGGTGCAGTTTCACCAAAGAGTGCGTGAGTTTTGGTTACCACGAGGGCTGTGCTCCTTTTGTTGTCCCTGAACATTCTGTTGTTCCTTTCCATCCATAGATTCCACATAATGAACTTTGGGAGAACTTTCGATAGAGCAAAGGCTTGGCTTCTTTTTTTAGTTTTGAACAGGTAATAGGAGTCCCATTGGTGGAGAAGACTTCTTATGTCTGGAGGGAGGTTGATGGCGCTTTGTGTTCCTATTTCTATCTTCCAGACTTCTTTGGAGTAGTCAAAGTTGAAAAGGAGATGATTTGTAGTTTCTTCAGCATGTAGACAAAAGGGACACCTGTAGGGGCCTTCCCAACCATGTCTTTTGAGATTTTCCCCTGTTTGGATGCTATTGTGTGCAAGGGTCTAGATGAACAAGTCAATTTTTTGGATGGAATTGGACTGCCAGATTTCTTTCCAGATGGATGGATTGGGCAGGATGTTGGGAAAATTTGTGATGAGGTGGTAGCCCTCTACTGTGGTGTAGGCCTTGGAGTTCCCTCCCTAGCCTCTTTCATCCTTTCCTTTTTTTTTGAGGGGGGATTTCCCTTGAAGATAGATCTTTAAGGTGCTCCATTCCCTTTCTAGATCAGGGGGTCTGTTGAGCACTCCCCACCCCTGCCAATACATGAACTTGTCCTCCCCCCAAGTTGAGATGTCAAAGAGAGTAATTATGTTTTGACTTTCCATCCATTCCTTGAGACGTAGCAGATTCTATCTCAGCCCTAGGGGGGGGTCTACCATGATTGAATCTTGCCAAATTTTAATTTTCTTTTTGTTTCTTAGCACCCAGGTGATGTGAGGATTGAAGTGGGGCAATGCCTTTTTGCAGAGGGTGAAAATAGGGGAACCTTTTGAATCCTTGCATGGAAAATCCAAGCATCGATCCCTAGGCCCCCTAAAATATTTTTTCCAAAGTGCCAGTTTGCTCCAAGTTGGTTTCCCGATGACCATCGTCTAGAGCAACTTTTCCCCCAAAGACAGGTTTTGAGCTTGGGTTTTTTTTAAGTTAAGGCCGCCTTCCAAGAGAGGTTTTGAGGTTTTTTCCGAATTTATCAGATGCATTTTCCTTCTTGACTGTTTTCCTCCTTCCCGCAAGAAGCGTCTTTGGAGTGCTTCAATTTTTTGAATTACGAAGGTAGGGGATAAAAGAAATGAGCTCTGATAGATGGGTATGTTGGTCAACACAACTTTAATCAGGACAACTTTCCCTACTAGATTTAACCAGTTCGCCCCCCAGGAGGAAATTTTATTTTTTAGATTGTCTATCAGATGGTTCCAGTGTGAAGCTCTTGGGGAAGATTTGAATATAGGAATTCCCAGGTATTTGAAGGCCTCCCAATTGGTGTGCCCTTCCATCCCCGGAACTCTTGTAATTCCCAACATTTCATTTGGTGTAATATTCCATCCATAAATTTTTCTTTTGGTCTGGCTTATTTCACTTCTTGAGACTGCAGCATAAGCTTCCAGCTCTTCCTTAAACTTCTTTGCTATTATAGGGCTTGCACCTCCCAACAACAGAGTATCGTCCGTAAATTGTGCATGATTTATGTCTTTCACCCCTTGCGTGATTCTTAATCCCTAGAGGTTATTTTGAACTTGGGAATTTTCCAGTTGATAGCTTAGGACTAAAGCTTGGATTGCATAGAGTAGGGGCGAAAGGGGGCACCCTTTCCTTAAGCCCCTGGTGGCTTGGAAGAACTTTGTTACTTTTCCATTCACCATAGGGGCTATCCATGGTGATCCAATACAAGATTTTATCCATTTTACAAAGGACGGGTCAAAACCAAACTTTCTCATTACTTCAAATAAAAACCTATGTCTAACTCTATCAAAGGCATTTGCGAGATCTAGTTTAATTATCATACCTTTGTCTTTCCTTTGGACACTTGAATGTAGGGCCTCTTGAACTAGAATGATGTTGTCTACAATATGCCTACCTTTGAAGAAGCCTCCTTGGTTTTCTGGGATGATAAGAGGAAGGATTGTTTTGAGTTTGTTGGCTATAACTTTGGTGAGGATTTTGTAGCTTATGTTGCAAAGGGAGATTGGCCTAAAGCGATTGAAGGTGACTGCTCCTTTCTCTTTTGAGATAAGCGCCAGGAAGGTCAAATTGGTGCTCCCGCCAAGCTTGCTTCTCTTTTGCGATTTCCTGATCATCTTGGTGAGATCCGTTTTTATTATTTCCCAACACTGTTGATAGAATCTGGCAGTGAAACCATTCGGGCCTGGGGCCTTATATGGGTTCATTTGGTCGAGAGCCTCCTTTATTTCCTACTGCAATACTTCCTTAGTCATCTTGATATTGACATCCTCCTTAATGAGACCTGGAATAATGGAGAGAGGGTACATCTGATGGTCTATTACTGTCCCTTGCGATTCTGAATAGAGTGCTTCAAAGGCTTCAAAGGCTGATTTTTTTATACCTTCTGGATCTGTGATTGTTTCATTTTGAACCTGAATTTCTGTCACTACTTTATAATGCTTCCTTTCCTCCGCCTGCTTGTGGAAGTAGCTTGTATTTTTATCTAATTCTTTCAGCCAAAGGCTTCTGGATTTTTTCCTCCAGTAGCTTTCTTCCTCTCTACAGGATCTGTGCCATTGTCTTTGAAGGTGGTCCTCTTGTTGCAGGCCCTCTTGCATGATCTGTTTGTTTTCCATTTCCAGATGAAGGTTCTCGAGTTTCTTTTGGGATTCTATGCGCACGGTGATTGGGTTTTCTTGGCCCTTTGCCCAAGATTTTAGAGCTATCTTTATCCTTCTTAGTTTCTCTTCCAAAACAAACAAAAAGCTAAGCCCTTAACAATCCTGGTCCAAGTTTTGGAAACAAGAGGGAGAAATTCTTTGTCTTGGATCCAAGTCGGGTTAAATCTGAAAGGGATGGGTCCTCGGACTTGGTCTATTTTGATTTCTAAGAGGATGGGATTGTGATCTGAGACACTATGGGGGGGGATCTATGCAACAACTGTGAGCCCCAATAGAAGAAAGGAGCTTTGGACAAGGAATCTATCTAGTTTGGCAGCAATGTGCCCAAGACCTATCCTTTTATTCATCCATGTGTAGAGTCCTTTGGCAGGCTTGATGTCTACTAGGTCCCAGGCTGAGATTAGGTCTTCCACCCATTCTCTAGCTGGGTCTCTCACGATGGATCCCCCTCTTTTTTCCTCCTAATCCAGGGTTACATTTATATCCCCCCCTAAAATGATATTGTCAAGTTCATTTTGCTGCAAGAAGTCTTTTAGGGTTTCCCAACAGTGTTTTTTTTCCTCTATATGTTGTGGTACATAGATATTGAAGAGGCTTACCAGATAACTCGAGTCTTTATGGAGGATTTTTGTGTGAATCCAGTGCATTCATGTGTCAGAGATGATCATATCTATTTTGGAGGTGTTCCATAGAGTGCAGAGCCCTCTTGAGGCACTTATGGCATTTTCGACTATTCCTTGGCTGTCTCTCCAAACGTTCAATGAAGATTTGAGGGAGTCTTCCTAACTCATCTTGGTCTCCTAGAGGAGTAGGATGTTTTCTTTTGAAGATTTGATTATATCCTTGAGTGCTTCCTCTTTCCTTTTTCTACCAAAATCCCTACAATTCCAGGAGGTTAGAATCATCAATTACCTTGGGGGGAAGAGTGGCCTCCTTGGGAGGCTTTGGCTTGCTTTCTAGTGTGTTGAACATTGATCAGTTGCTTGATAGTTGGCTATGAACCTTTTAGGATGTCTTTGTAGGTTTCCTGGTCTCTTTATGCTTTTTTGGTTTTCCTACCACTTCTCGTTTTCTTTGGGGTGGCCCAAGCTTCGCTTGCACCTTCTGAGTCGCTTCCTATCGAGATCTCCCCTTCCTCTATGCCTTGACTTCCTTCCATCCTTTGGGGGAAATTTTTTTACTCCCCTTCTTCTATTATTAATTGATTTCCTCTGTCTTCAGGGTTCTGGTTTCCTCTTGCATCTTCCTCTTGGGCATCTTTACTTGGTTTTGCTTCCTCTTCACTAGTTTCCCTAGCCAATATATTGAAGTTGTTCTCCTTCTCTTTGGTTCCTGAGTTTTTGGCTTTCATTGGGGCTATCGTTTCCCTTCTTGGTCCTTTCATTTTGGTTTTCCCCTTCCAATCCTGTTGCTAGCCTTCATCCCCTGCTTTCTCTATAATGGGGATTTTTGGGCAGTTCCGTTGGAAATGGCCGTATTCATGACAACCTCTACATTTGAACGGAAGTTGTTCATAATCAAGCTTTTGGAAGTGTTGCCAATCCCCAAATTTTAGTTTTGTCCATTCCAGTAGATCTACCTCCAGATCAACTTCCACACATATCCTTGCGCAGGAGTACTAGTCTTTTGGGTCTGCTCGATTGATGTAACACCCCAGTCCATTTCCGATTGCTTGAAGCAAGGAGGGATTCCAGCAGTGTATTGGCAGATTCAGGAGTCTAACCCAGATGGGGACGTCTTTGGGCACTTCTGAGGTAGGATCAAAGCTTGGGGTCCTTCAATTCAAATAGAGCCCTTGGGTTACCATGAAGTATGGTCCATTTCTAAAGATTAAATCTCTGTCCTCCTGGGAGATGAATTCGAAGATAAAATACCCTCTCCCAACCGCATAACACATTACATTGTTTGTGATCAGCAGTCTCCAGTTCCTTTGGATCCAGTTGTTTGTGGATCTGGCTGAGGGCTAGAGTCCCATGAATTGACTTACTAGTCCTCATTCTGAGAGGGAAAGTGCAACCTTCATTGGATGATCGGGGGGAAGATCAATCTCTGGGATGACGTCTAGTCTATTTATGAAACTTGGGGGGTCTGAACGAGGAATCTTCTTGTTGCAGGCTACGATGAGCTTTTGAAAGGAGGTGGTCGGAGAGGGAGAGGGTGGAAGCTCCCCTCCTCACTGAGCATCCATGGCGGTGGCTAGGAGTGAACCCTAGTCTCAAATTTTTGAGGTCGTGCCAGAACGCGTTTTTCAGTTTTTTTTTGGAGATATCAAAAATGTTACAAGTGGTATTACATGAATTATTGAATGCATTTGGTGAATGCATGTATATATTATATAACATAGAAATAATTATTCTAACAAATGAAATGATGTGAGTATTGCTAACTCACGAAGTTGAAAACACTTCATAAACTGTTAGATATTGCAACAAGAAAGTTGTAGGTTAAAGTAGCTACATCATGATAAATTGCAGAAAATATTTATTGGGGGGACAAAGTAATAAAAATATTTCTAGATAGAAGAAAGAATATATGGGATGATAATACATGTCTATGTAGTGATGGGTTCATTCCATTCAATATTTGAATTCCATTTAATGTCAAGAATTAATGGAATTGATTGAATTGTAGTTGTAAACAATTATGAGATCACTTTGTGAATTTTATTTTTTGAATTGTTTCCATGAAAATATAATGTGCATGAGAAATAAAAATTGTTTGGATGATTGAAGTGGAAATGGAAAAAAGAAGGGTCTTGGATATGGAAGTGTTGTAAATCCATAAGGAAGACTAATTACTTGTTGAGCCAAACCTTTATGGGAAGGAAAATCCCATATGTGTGAATCAGGTTCTTATGTGGAACATATCTAAAAGTAAAATGTGTAATTTGAAAATCAGTGGGTGATAAATTTGCAAGAAAATTATGAATTAGAATTGATGATAATGTCTCACAATTTTTTTGTATACATGTGATACATGTGAGACGAAAGTGATATGTCTAGGGAGGACAGATGAAGGTTGTCAAAGATGGAAAGCATGAAAAAGTCTATTGTTGTGACATGAGAACCCCATGGTAATACATGATTTCCATATAATATGTTGTGTTGTGATAACAAAATCCATAGGGATGCCTCGACAGAGAAAGTCAAAGAGATGCCTTGGCTATAGGAATCAATAAAGTCTTTATCAATCTTCTTGTGCAAGAAATCCTTGGAAAATAAAGATGGATCACCTAAGGGACTGTATAGTAGAGAAGGGGATGCTTGAGCATGGGCCTAAAAAGTGAGTGATCGCAAGGAAGAGGAGACTTTGATAATTCTTTAAATTATTGATCAAAATGATGCACACAATGGGTATGTCAGGTAAAACAGTGAGCCAAGTTAATGAGACAGACATATGGATGTAGATCCATGAACCACACACATAATTATTGTGTTGGATTATGAAAATTTCCTCTTAAATTATGAAAAAAAATAAAAAAATGTATGCATAGATTGTGAATTGGCATGCTTGTTGTTCGAAATGTTGTAGGAAAATGATGAATGTTGAGGATTTGGAAAAGGACCAGATTATGAGGGAAAAGAAGAAGGTAATGTTGGAGAAGTTGAACGAAAAAGGCATGGAATGAAGAAATTCCAATGCAATTTTTGCAGTTGGATTTTTGGAAGTCGAAATTATGAAACTTTCTGGTTGAGTGCATTGGAGCCCTGAAGAGAAGTCAAATAGCATGAGGGACAGCAGGGCAGAGAAAGGGGTTCATTTCTTTGTGTTGTCCAGGATGAGAGGGAAGGAGAGCTTATTGGTTGGAACTATTGTGGGAAATATAATTTCTGAAGATCATTATACATGTTTTCAGTCAGAATGCCTACTTATACATGTTTAATTTTAGGCCAACGTGCCTATGTATATAAGAGTTGGCTAGACTTCCTATGTGGATTAAGGGTAAAGGGCCTAGATTTGTAATGTTAATAACATTATAATGGTGTTATGCACTGAGGAGAGTGCCAAAATAAGGGGATGGGGATGTAGAACCCCATTTTAAACCCTCGTGAACTATAATGTATTATGTAATTGTGACTTAGGTTGGTGAGCCGATAAAGTTGAAAAGGGGCCAAAGTGCCTAGGAAATGTAATACATCTATATACGTTAATAAAAAAAATACATCACTGGCTGCAGGATGAATAAGAATGAAAGAGATAAGAGGCTATGATTCCACGAGAGATGGAGCTTAAGAGGCTAAGTCTTTTTATTATATTTTATTTACTCATAATTGATTTTATGGATAAAAGAGGTACATGAGATTCTTGGGAGGAAGTCCACATGGTTCTTGTTTTAATATAATTATATAAACCATGCCTAGTGTTGTTTGGAGGTTTCTCTTGGTTAATCATTTCATTTTATAATTACTCATTTCATTCTTTTTGAATTCGCATGATATTGGGGGGGAGAATGGAAGCGAATGGTTGGAGGAGGAGAGCCATTGTTAGATTTTTGTAATAAATTATTGATCATTCTAGCATGGAATGGATGCCTGAGTTCATGAGATTGATGGTAGTTTGGAAAAAACTATCCACAATTGAGAATCATTGTAGTTTCTAGCAGGGAGATTTCCTGACCACTTGCACGAGAGCCCTGGAGAGAAATGGAGCAACTGGAAGGACTACATGGTAGATAAAGGTGTTCATTTCCTTGGGTTGTGTAGGCTGAGGGGGAAAGAGAGATGGAAATTCATATTTGTTGAGTGTTTGGGAAACCTGACAGCTAGTTAGCCAACTATTGTGTGTTTTACATTTGGCCTAGGACCCATCCTTGTGGGTTCATAGCCTTGGCTCAAGGGTGACCTGCTCTTGAGAGTAAATGAACAAAAACTTATATGGTTGGGAGGAACATCCTTGGTCTGCATCCAGTTGGTTAATTTTTACTTGAAAGATAAGTGCTCTTTGTGTTTTATGTACAATGTATTTTCCACTATGTATTCAATTGTCTCTGAGATGTGTTTCTATGTCCATGTTTGTTGGTTATTTGTTGTTCATGGCACACTATTTATTTATTTTACATTGTATCTTGGATCTTGATTAATGCATGTGAGTCTTTCAATCTTGATTTTAGATTAATTACTATCAGAATTTGAAATTAGTTCAGAAACGAGTTTTTGGAGTAATATGACCAGCTTGTGGGTGGCTGGGTATGTTACAGATTAGTGTGGCTAGCTTGAGGGTGCATGGGTATGTTACAGTGAGAGGGATATAGGAAGACATAGAGGGAGGGGAGATAGAGAGTTTGTGAGAACGTGAGAGCAGGATATAGGTAGAGAGTGTGACACAAATGAAGTAAGTTAAATTACTCTTAATATATATATATATGAGAAAATTTCATAGGGAAAGAGAGATAGACAAAGAGGACATGGGTAGAGAGAGAGAGAGAGAGGGATGGTGAGAAAAAGAAGGGATGTACAGAGAGAGTGTCTAAGTGTGTGTGTGTGTGTGTGTGTGTGTAAGAGAGAGAGAGAGAGAGAGAGAGAGATACAAATGAAGTAACTTAAATTACTCACAATTGATATATGAGAGAATGTGTGAGTCTGAGAGGGAGAGAGAGGAAGAAAGATATGGGGGTAGAGAGAGAGAGTAAGATAGAGAGGGGGGCAAAGAGTGTGTGTTTGATAGTGTGATATGGATAAAGAGAGTTCGAGAGTGATATGGAGAGAGACTTTATAAAGAGAGAGAGAGAGAGTATAAGAGAGGCTGAGAGTGTGATACAAATGAAGTAATTTAAATTAATCACAATTGATATTACATGAGAGAATGTGTGATTGTGTGAGAGGGAGAGGGAGGAAGACAAAGAGAATGTGTGATGTGAGAGGGAGAGAGAGGAAGACATAGATGGGTTTATAGAGACATGAATATAGAGATGGGGCTAGAGAGAGAGAGAGAGAGTAAGACAAAGAGGGGAGAGTGTGTGTGGTAGGGAGAGAGAGAGGCAGAGGATAGTGAGATGAAGAGAGTGAAAAAGAAGAAGAGATGTTGATAGTGTGATATATACAAATGAACTAGGTTAAATTAATCACAATCGATATTATATGAGAGAATGTGTGATGTGAGAAAGAGAGAGAGGAAGACAGAG
>ML781626.1:179757-220333 GCA_009831015.1 Picea engelmannii | reverse complement strand
GGGGGGGGGGAGAGAGAGAGGATGACAAAGAGGGGGTGTAGAGAGAAAGATAGTGTGTGAGAGTGTGAGAGAAATAGACAGAGGTTGAGAGGGATAGAAAAAGGTTGAGAGTGAGATGGAGAGAGACTCAAGAGAGAGAGAAAATGAAAGGTCGAGAGTATGATGCAAATGATGTAATGTAATTTACTCACAATCGATATTATGTGAGAGAATGTGTGAGAGTGTGAGATTATTATGACGGTGTGATTTTGTTAAAGTACTGTGAGAGTGTGAGAGTGTGAGAGTACCATGATAGTGTAAGAGTGTGAGAGTACTATAATAGTGTGAGAGTTTGTTAGAGTATTGTGATAGGTTGAGATCAATGCCATGGATAGAGAGAGAAAGACAAAGCATAACATTAGAGGTAATGAGTGATATGGAGAGAGAGGGAGGGAGGAATAATTACAGATAGGGGGAGGTATATAGAGGTGAAATGGAAGACTGAGGAATATGCTAATTTTCCCATTAAAAAATGTAAAATACGACTCAACTTGTTGGCTCTGATCTCCTTCCATCAACTTGTTCTCTCCCTCTCCCCCTCTATGCATAAGAACCAAATACCTCCACTTAGGCCCCGATAGACCCATCTATCCCTATAAGGCCCTCTCCTATACCTAACCAAACTTAAAATTATCCCCTACGCCCCCCACACATGATTCCAACTAATCTATGTATGGTTGTACCTCTCCCTAGGGTCCTGGACACAAACCCTACACCTTCAACCTATTTCTATAACCATTGTCATGTGCCTCAAATAAATTTATATTCTAATCCCAGAGGTCCCAATTATTTACCATGGGGCCTACACAATATTAACTGGGACAAATATTGAGAGAAAAAGCATGACTACAACCTCGATCATGGTTGCATGAATTAGATGTGTTAGATGAATAAGACAAATAAATCCATATGAATGTCATGTACCTGAATTACCCCCCTAAATTATGAGAAAAATCATGAATATAATTAATTCCATATACAAATTTCAGGTGGAAGAGAAAATCGAGGCATCTGATAACAATGCCATTAAAAATGAAAGAGACGACTCTTGTTGGCTCTCTCCCTCCATCTAGTTCTCTCTCTCACCCCCCATGCATAGGAACCTACCTCCACTTCATCGCTATACCCTTAAATATAACTACAAAACACATATTAAATAAAAATATGAGTAAATTACATTACAAACAAATAAAAAATAAAAAATAAACAAAAATTTAAACAAATAAAACATCTCCAAAACTAGTTCATGACTACATTGTTTGACCTCATCTTCCAGTGAAGAGAGTTTATAGAGGAGCAACCCACTACAATTTTCATTGGATAAACCCCACCTGCTAGTACAAATGTAGAGAGGAGTAACCCGTTGACATTTGCATTGGATCAACACTTTCTAGTAATGACAGTTTCAAAGGAGAAAACTAGGAGAAGGATATATTGGCCCCACATGTGTTTAACATGGATCGACCCCATAATGTCATCGGTGTGTAGCCTCATTGTTGATATAGATAGAATATGTATATCCTATAGTTGTTTGTTCCTATTTAAATGGTATATATTAGTTATGTTTTAGATCCATTCACTTCAATTTTTCCCTATCATTCATTCTTTAGTTTAGGTTCGATACCATGTATAATACATCACTTTTCCATATTTTGGTAGGAGAAAAAACAGAAAACATGTTTTGAAAACAAAAATCAACAATCACGATCAAACCATTGATATAGATCCAAGATCAACGGTCTTAACTTATTTCATCCAGTGAAAGTGTATGTTGTATAACAAGGGGTTGGAAGCCTAAATTTAGAACCATTGTACTAATGGGTGATAATGTATCAACACTTTATTCATTTCATTATGTGTGGGTGGTATTACAAAACCAATTTATCTCGCCCCCAAAATGCATGAATTGATGACATGTGCCACTATTAT
The DNA here is from genome assembly GCA_009831015.1 of Picea engelmannii. Classification (NCBI taxonomy): domain Eukaryota; kingdom Viridiplantae; phylum Streptophyta; class Pinopsida; order Pinales; family Pinaceae; genus Picea; species Picea engelmannii. The sequence goes on along the minus strand of ML781626.1, from coordinate 218,365 downwards.
GTAAGCCAAATAAATAATGCACCATGTTGATTTAATCCAAATAATTTTATTTTAAAGTTTAAAACAATTACCCTTGAAGAAAATGAGGTAAATGCACACGGTAAACTGTGTTACAAGTACAATAGACTCATGTAAAATAGTTCAAATTCTCCTTCAACAAATAAGTTCTAGTACTGCTCTCATTTCTTTATTTCAAATGTGTTCAAATTGTTTAAAATAATGATATATGGAGGAAGGTACTCAATCATTTTCCCCTAAAAGTAATCAAATGCCCACTAAATAAAACCCTAGACAAATCTGACCATCCAAGAAAATTATTGTATCTAATGATCACTTGGAGGATAGGATAAGGGATGTTTTCGACCCTGCATCATCTTTCCATGACCTTCACCAATTAATTTAGAGAACCCAAGATGATGCTAAGAATGGTCAAAACTACTTGAACCCATATTTTTGCATAAAAAACATCAAAATCAACGTCCAAATCAAAGAGTGGTGCTACCTGTAGCACCATTTTTTTAAATGAGGTCAAAATTACAACTTTTTTCTAACATGGCCTCCAAAACTTAGACAATAGCTCAAAAAAAACCTTAAAATCAACACCTAAAAAACAGATGTTTTTGAATTTCTTTATTCTTTCCAAAACATTAAAATTTGAGATAATTTGAAATCATATTTTTATCACTTGGTACCATTAAAACCAAAACCTCAAAATCAACCATCAAATTGAAAAGTACTGCTACCGGTAGCACCCATTCTAAAATTGGAGTATGGAAATGACACATTTTTATAATGTGGTAAAATAACTCATCATTATTGTAAACAAAATCATAAAATCAACCCTTAAATGTTTACTTTTTAAATATTATTATCATGCAAAGCACAAGGTAATACATAATTCCATGGAAATATCACAATATACTTTAAAATTTCAGCTTGACTTTTTAATATTTGTTTTACTTATGATAGTAAAAAAGTAAATACAAGTTACATTGAATGAAACATAAATAATTTCTTTAAAGTATTGTTATATCGTCCATATTCAAAACATATGATCTAAGACATTTTATTATATTATCCATATAGAAAACATATCATTCATAAAACATAACAAAATATTCATAACTTCATGTAAGATCATATGTAAGTTCAATGCTCATTTCTAGTTACCATTCAAACATCATGTAGTAACCTTATTGATTTAACATCAATTAATTCCACAAACAAAACAATAACTTCTACTTGATTTATGAAACTCAGTAATTTCTTATAAATTTAGCACATACGCATATAAATTTATCAACGAATAATAAAATTCATAATAGAATAAAACAATTTTACCATAATAATTTCATAACAGAATAAAACAATTTTACCTCTTCCTGATGCTAGTTTCTCCATCGACCCAGTTGTCCAAGCCGCTGCTTTGTTGTTCCCTAATGCACTGCCCAATTCTGCCCAAACCGAGTTTCCACCTTGCCAACTAGGACAACTTCCTAGCTCCAGGATACCATATGGATATCTTGGCCCCCGTGCCCAAAACCTCCAGCAAACTGGTGCCCCCTGTACTAATCCTTCCCGACTACAGAACTCAACTCCCCTCCCCAAATCCAAGAGAACCCCCCCCAAAAAAAAAATGATCCTCTCCAAAACACGTAGAATGATCCCCCCTTTCTTTCATAAACCTCCTCCCCTCATATCCCTCCTTCAACGCCCCTTATCCTCATTTATTTCCTTATCTCTGCATTCATTACCTTATCCACATAGTTAATGCTCCTTATCCAATTATTCATGTTCCTTATCTATTTATTAATGCCCCTTATCCCCTCCGTATACGTAATCTTTAATTTAAACAATATAATTTATTAACCCTGTTAAATTTATTACCCTGTTCATTCAATGTGATAGGTAATTAATTTAATTAATTAGTTAATCAAAATTATAACAATTAATTAACTAATAAATATTTAATTAATATTATTATGCCAATATTTGTTTAGTTAAAACCATGTTAAGACAATTAATGACCTAATTAATTTTGTTTAATAATCTCTAAGCATATTTTCAACTAGGGTTGTTACATACACCCACCCTTCAGGAAACTTCATCCCGAAGTTAAGGTATCTTATGGTACAAAGGAAAAGAAACATGGTTCACACATTCATAACAATTAACCTACATTATCAGTAAGTAAGTCAAGAAAACTCATACATACTAGTGTATATGTACAAGAAATGCATGTGTAGCTAGTACATACAAGTCCCATGCATGTACTAATAATCAAAACTATAATCCTTTAGTAATTTATGTATGCATCCAATCCAGTCAGCAAGACTAGTCTTTTATAAAAGACAACAAACCTATCAATTTTTTGAGAAATTCTTTAATTACTATTATCCGGTTCAACAATTTTATTTAGAGAATTGTGATTTAGTTACATAATAATGAATATTCATATATACACATTTCTCTTTTTTTTTTGAAGGGAAAACATTAAATTCCACCACAAGATAGATCTCCATACCTTCTCAACTATTACTACTCATCCTTCTACCTTAACCTACTTCCATCTCCATTCCTATCCTTCCTCTTCTAGACTATCTTGGAGCGTCAACTATGTTGACCTAACTCCAAATAGAACCCATAAGCGGAAGTGTCTCTATCTCGACCAAACTTCCCTAGCAGGCATCTAACAGTCATCATCACACGTCTTGGGGAGCGTGAACTAACACCATCCTCCCATGACTTCAGGTTTCGGAGGATACACGGTGGGAAATGCCTCCACCCCTCCTAATCATAAGTAGGGTCCACACCGTACAATGGAATATACAGTGGCACCGTGTTGTTGGGGGTTTTGTCATCGTTTATTCGGTTTTGGGAAGTGTCATCACCTAAAATCATGCACTAGTCCACATATCATAGCAATGCATCCAAACTAATATAAATTCCACATACAATATTCAAACCATAATGTTTCCTGGTTAGTGGTCCTGATATCCACTTTCATTATCATTATCCCTTGGCTATTTCAAATCCCATAACCTGCAGATTAGTCTGTAACACAAACTCATACATTTCTATGCATTATCATCATGTAATTGCATACTATCATCATTTCAATTTGGTATCCCTGTACCGATAAATTAACATCAAAGTTTTCCAGTTATAAATAGATCTCATAATATCCCATAATTCAATTTCGACACCCATTCATAAGATTATCATTTACCCAAAATAGATTGCTTCATATCCAACATCATCCTAATAGCATTTAAACATTCATGAAATTCACATTCTCACAATATGTCACATCATATACATCATCATCAATAACATTTAAACATTCATAAAATTTACATTCACATAATAGATCGCATTCCATACATCATCATCAATAACATTTAATCATTCATGAAAGTTCATACATTTAAAGTTTAGGTGTATCACTTAATAGTTTTATTGTGACTAGAAAATAAAGTATATAGGCCTCAGGTAATCCTGGCTGTCTAAGTCAAAAGGTGGTGTTACATACACCCAACCTTCGAGAAACATGTTCTCGAGGTGGTCAAAAAGTGAGGGATAGTCTTGCCATAGTGTCTCGGTGTCTTCCCAAGTAGCAGATCCTGGACTATACTTGTCCCACTGGACCTTAACTTGGTCTACTAGACGGTTCCTGAGCTATCAGACTCTATGGTCCAATATGCGTGACAGTTCTACCATGAGGGTTCCCACATCCGATATCTGTAATTCCTTCCAATTTAGTTATGATTCATCAGAAACATAATGACGTAAAACAGATACATGAAATAAATTATGTGTTATATGCAAGTGGGGTGGAAGTACGAGACGATATGCAACGGGTCCGATTTTCTCTTGGATCTTGAATGGTCCTATAAATTGAGGTGACAACTTTTTCCCCTTACCAAACCATATGGTACTCTTATTAGGCCTGATACGAATGAAAACCTAGTCTCCCACTTCATAACTTCGGTCGGTCCTGTGTGCATCCACATAGATTTTCTTCCTATCCTGTGCTTCCTTTAGTCTCTGCCTAATCTGAATCACCTGTTCCTCCATTTATTGAATCAATTCTGGCCCAACTATTACTCGGTCTTCTAGTCTATCCCAACTCAATGGTGTTCTCAATGGCCTCCCATACAAAGCTTCGTAGGGTGGAATTCCGATGGAGCTATGATAACTGTTATTGTAGGCAAACTCTACCAAAGGTAGGTACTTCTCCCACTAGGTTTGATTATCCATTACATACATCCTAAGCATGTATTCCATGACTTGATTTACTCTCTCAGTTTTCCCATATGTTTCAGGATGATAAGTTGTTCTTAAGTTCAGCTGAGTCCCCAATGCTGACTGTAAAATTGTCCAAAACCTAGAAGTGAATCTGGAGCCCCTATCTGAAATGATCTTCTTAGGTATCTCGTGAAAACATATGACCTCACTTACAAACACACATGCCACATCAGTGACATCATAAGTGTCTCTAACCGGAATAAAATGAGTACTCTTGGTTAACTTATCCACTATCACAAGAATGGCATTGTGTCTATGAGATGTGAGTGGCAACCCCACAACAAAATCCATAGATATGACTTCCCACTTGGACATAGGAACATCATGTGGTTGTAGGAGGCCCATCGAGTGATGGTGGTCGGCTTTCACTTGTTGACATTCTAGGCACTTGGCGATGAAATAGACTACATCGCGCTTCATGCCTACCTAGAAGAAGAGTTTTCTTATATCTTCGTGCATCTTCTTCACACCTAGATGTGCACAATAAAGTGCTCTATGGGATTCCTTCAGTATGATTCTTCGAATATCCCCATTCTCAGGGATGTGCATCCTTCCTCAATATCTTAATAGTCTGTCTATTTCCAGACTATATCCTTCATACTTTGTATCTAACTGCCTCCCACTCTAGAGGTTTGAAGTAACCTTTAAATACCAACTGTCTCGTTGGAGTTGTGTCAACACATGTTCCCTTAGATTGACCTTTAAGGTTATCAAGGAGAAGATACGTGGTCTCCTACTCAAGGCATCTGCGATCACATTTTCCTTTCCCTTGATGTACGAAATACTAAAATTGTACTCACTCATAAACTCACTCCATCGCCTTTGCCTGGCATTCAGATCTCTTTGAGTGAAGAGATGTTTTAAACTTTGATGGTCCGTTTTGAGCTCAAAGTTTCGCCCCACAAGATAGTGCCTCCAAATTTTCAGAGCTAGCATTACAACTGCCAACTCTAAATCATGAGTAGTGTATAACTCTTCTTGTTTCTTCAACTTCCTTGACGCATAAGCTATCACTCCATCCTGCATTAGCACGACCCCTAACCCTTGCTTCGAGGCATCCGTGCAGACTGTGAATTCCTTTTCCATATCCAAAACTTGTAGAATTGGTGCACTAGTTAGTAACCTCTTAAGCTCAATGAATGCACTATCACACTCTTTTGTCCATTCATACCTGACCCCCTTACGTTTCAAGGTGGTGATGGGTTTCTCTATTTTGGATAATCCTTCCACAAATCTCGAATAATAACCTACTAGCCCCATGAAGCTTCTCACCTCATGGGCATTTTTCGGCACTGGCCACTCCATAATGGCCTTTACCTTTTCTGGGTCCATAGAGATTCCTTCGTCGAAACTGATATGACCTAAATAGTGGATCTCTTTCTAGAAGAAGGAACACTTTGACAACTTCCCATACAATTTTTTCTCTCTAAGGCAGGACAACACTATTCGCAAGTGTTCCTCATGTTCTCTTTCGTTCTTGGAATAGATGAGGATGTCATCTAGAAAGACTTGTACAAAATAGTCTAAGTACTTAAAGAATACATCGTTCATGAGGTTCATGAACACTACTGGCGCATTGGTCAATCCTAAAGGTACTACAACAAAGTCGTAATGTCCAAACTGAGTTCAGAAGGTAGTTTTTGGGATATCACCTTCCTTAATCCTTAACTGATAATACCCTGATCGCAAATCGATCTTTGAGAATACCAATGCTCCTTTCATTTGATTGAAAAGGTCATCTATTCGCAGCATTGGGTACCTATTTTTCACTATAGCATGGTTCAAGTCCCTGTATTCTATACACAGTCGTAAGGGTCCATCCTTCTTCTTTACAAAAATTACTAGCGTGCCCCAGGGTGAAACACTGGGCCTTATTATCCCTAAGTCCAATAACTCCTTCAACTGCATTTTCAACTCAAAAAGTGATGGCGTTGTCATCCGATACGAAGTTTTGGAAATTGGTTATGCACTAGGTTTTATCTCAATGGTAAAATCAAGCTCCCTCTCCAGAGGTAACCCTGGTAACTCGTTCAGAAAAAAATCCTTAAATTCTAACAATATCGGGTACTGATCCAATGAGGGTCCCTTCCGTTCATTCACTCCTTCCACTACATACAATCGACACCCTTGTCTCAAGCATCGATTAACCTTCATAGTTGATATAAAGCGTAATGACACTTTTCTCTGTACACCCTGGATCTCTACTAGTCTTCCTTCATCATCGACACAAAGCACCCTCTTTGAGAAACAATCTACCAAAGCTCAGTGAGCTGCTAACCAATCCATTCCAATTATTAGGTCATATGCCCCAAGAGCAGTGACGTATACCTTCAACCTGGTAGTGCACACTCCTAGGTCTACTATACAATTATCGACACTAGGTCCTACTACTTGTTTTTCCCCCGAAGCCATCTCGACTTGTTTAAAGTCATCATTCTCGTAGGCTTCCAACCCACTCTTTTCTAATGCAGATGGTGAAATGAAACTCTTTGTCACACCAGAATCAAACAAAATATTAACATTGAAATGATTTAGCGTACCTGATGACTCCACCACCGCGGATTGATGCTTGGCCTGGTGATTATTAACCATTGTATAAATCTGGTGGCTGCTACTTGCTCTCCCTATCGGTGCCTTTCCTTCTCTATGCACGAACCCTGATTGTAACTCTGGGCAGTCACGCTGGTAATGAGGTCCTCCACACCCCCAACAGGTAACACGAGATTGAACCTGTGCACTATTATATGACTGTCTCTGAAATGAGTTCCTTCTCCTGCAACCCCTACCCCTACTAGATGTTCTCTGAGATGGTCGTGGACCTGTCTTCATTGTTGGTGATGAACGATATGTTGCACTCGTTTCCATTGAAATTTTTGCAGCTACTTTCCTTGGCGTGACTCTGTTACCATATGGTGGTGGCCTTGAGCCCCCTCCCCTAGGAAATGTCCTCGGGGCCTTCCCTACGAATCCTGGATGATGTGGAAATGTCGGTCATGTACCCCCGGTTAAGTTCATGTGTTCCTCCGCATAACGCGCATTTTCCACTACTTCCGCTACTGAAGACGGTTTCCACATCTGCACCATAGATCTTATCTTAGGGTTCAATCCATAGATGAAGCAATTTGCCTATCATTGGTCATTATCCATATACAAAACATATTTGACTAGTTCCATAAATCTGATCTCATATTCTTCTACAGTTCTGCTTCCTTGTACTAAGGCATGAAATGCCCCTACCTGTTGTTCCTCGTAGTATGCTGGTAGATATTTCCTTTGGAACCTCTCCTTGAAAAGTTCCCAAGATACTGTGTCTAGGGTAAGGTTCAATTGTCTTTCCTGGTTTCCCCACCAGTTCAAGGCGTTGTCTCTTAACTGAAAAATTGCAATCTTTGCCTTTGAGTTGGATGCATAGTCCCTTAAGGCAAAACACCTTTTCATTCCTTCCAACCATGCTTCCGCGCGTTCACTGGCGCGACCCCTGGAAAACTTCGGATGTTTGATATTCTGCAATTCTCATGTGATTTCTTCGGGTGGAGGTCCTCCCCTTGAATCCCTTAATGCTTCTGGATTACCCGTTCCAGACGGTGGGGGTTCCACTTCAGTCCCTGTCGGTTTTTGCCCCTTTAAAGTCTCATTAATGGCTTCCAACGAGCGCAGTATGAGAGCTATTTCGGGCGATGGTGGTGGTGGCGTTGGTGGTGTTGGCGGTGCTTACGATGATGCTCCCCTACCTCAGCTCCCTCGAGTCCTGACCATCCTGTATTCTTTAACCTGCATCAACCAAAGTTGTCAGGGTGAGTTCAAGGACATTTCAAATTGGTGCTACTCAACTAGAAACAGGGTTAGGCATAAGTTTTCTTTACTTTTCTGTAAATAGACATTACTCCTTTAGGGGATTGGCTAGGTTAGGGTTAGGATTAAGTGTCTAAGATTGATTTCTTCACCCCTATAAAAAAACTATTGGTTCCCTTGCCCTTTAGCTACGCTAGCCTTGCGCCATACTCACCAATTCCTATGCTTACTCTCCTAGTGCATATGTCACCTCCTTCCTGCTTGTCCTAGTCTAGGTCCTTTTAACTTTTCTCTTGCAACTAAATATCCTCCGATGCTTGACTCGTGAGCTTTTCCTTGGCGCGTAGTGTTGGCATTGTCGATTGCTGCATTGAGATTTAGCGTTGACTTTGACTAGCGGAATGGAGTGGAGGGACTTGGCGCTCGGCTCGACAAATTGTGTGTACGGTCTTGTGAGCCCGACGCTTGGACAATCAGAGTTTATACTTTGGGATACTAAGATCAGCAGCACTAGATAATCCTTTACCTTGATTTCTGGTGTGTTCACTAATTATGATTCAACTCGGCTAGTTGGCTCCAGATCAATAGATTAGGTAATAAGCCAGTTAGTCTTAATCTTCATATTGTATCTTCCTAATAATAATACCACTCTAATTCCTACAGTGTTACCATTAATCTAATTAAATATAAGAATTTATTTGTAAATACTTATGAGGGTGCATTGGTGTTAGTGTTCTTCTTAAGGCTTGGGCTTGGTGGGTGGTCACGGGTTCAAAACCCATGGACCCCAAAACATTTCAAATTCCTTTTTATAACTCTATTTATTAATATTATATATATATATATATATATATATATATATATATATATATATTATCTAATTATATTAGTTTTAAATCTTTAAAACTAATAAAATCTTTAAATCTCTAAATCTTTAAATAATCTTAAACATCTTAATAGATATATAATATATTTTAAACCTTAATTTTATCCTCATTTTTTTTTATATAATTAATAAATTTAATTATATGTATGTATATTATATTTTTTGTTTGTTTGTTAATAATTAATAAAAAAAAATTAACGATTTAAACCATTGAAATCTGAATTTAGTAAAAATTTTAAAAGTTAATTTAAATAAATAATAAAAAAATAAGATATAAAATTAAATAAAATATAAAAAAACTCAAATCGGGCATGCATGAAGCCCATGTGCCCACTTCCTCCAAAATAATCCTATGTCTGTCTCTCCAAACCCTAAACGCATCCTTCCTTTGTCGCCTCTCCACTTTTCTCTGTCCCGCTCTCGTTCCTCTATTTGTTATGCACTCTGTAGTTCCTCGTGGGTTTCTACCAGCTAGTCTTTCCTTTTCTGACTCAGGATAGTTTCTTCATTTTGGTTTGGCAGACTGTAGGGTTTCTGTGAGGCAAAATGGATGGCGAGGCGATTGCTACTAGAGGTGTAGCCAATGTTTTGAGCTGGCTGGCGAATTGTAAGGAAATGTGGTTGCTTGATTGTGTCTTTCAGATGGAGAAGAAATAACCGAGCTCTAAGTTTTCACCATGGGTTTCTCGTGAGGATGTAAAAATAATTGTGCAAATTGTCTGTATAGGCGCTAAGGTGAGGTAGAAAAATAACTGAGCGCCAATGTTTATTATACATTTTTTTTTCTTTCTTTCTGATTCTCCACAATTTCAAGAAGACTGAAGTTTTCAACTGAGGAAAAGACTGCAAGAGCATGCTTTCTTTGGCTTGTGACGATTTGGAAAACGAATGTTGAAAATCGAGGTTTAGTGAATGAAGGTGAAGCCGGAGGATGCGACTGCATTTCAGATTTTGGTTCTGTTCACAAGATATGTCGCAAGATCAGGCTGTTGCGATGGATTTCCTGGGGGTCGAGAAGGGTTCTATGAAAAATGAGTCTCAAACAAGGGAAAATCCGTCACTGCACAGGCAAAACAAGAACCTGTTTCTACTGAGAAAATGACGAGTCCCTACTTCAGAAGAATAAGCCACACAAAACTCGCTTTGCCTCCAAGTCTTCCTAACATGCCCACAAGTTGTCTACAATAGATTCAAAAGGAATATCCAAGGGTGCATAGCATCATGTGTCTAAAGGAGCAAGAGCTTCCATATTATAGCACAATAAAATGGTGAGAATGGTTATAAATGTCATTATTGCATACTTGTAGATCCTCGGGTGGTAGAGTAATTGTTATTGCAAGAAATTTGTTGTTGTTTGTGTTTGTTTTATTTACTATGGTTACACCGTTACAACAAGTTGATTTGTTTCTTTTTAAAAAGGAAATAAATGCATAATGGTTTTCATTCCAAACTATCGTACTAAATATACACTACTCACACTTGTCATTATGCTTGCTCAATTTCAACACATCTTGTAAATGATACTTCTCACATAGAATAGTAGGCCAAATATAGATCTGGTCACATTCAGAATACTTAAAAAGTAAAGTTCATGAAAGAGGATAACTTATCAAGATGCAACAATAACATCGGCTGAATCTTTCTTTGCCAGGAAGACTATAGATAGCCCTGTATGTTTGGGTATTCCTCTTGCCAAGGGAAAACCTTAATTAATGACATAATAATTCTTCTCATTTAAAGTAGCTCTGTTGGAAATGCCTCCTGTCACATATCTAGTAATACTGCTTGTAACTGCCCCAGATCCTATGAATAGGCCCATAATTGTTACTCCTTTCTCCTTCCTTTCCATTCTCTTCAGTGGGAGATGCACTATACACTCCCTATATATATGTTACTGCATGTCATACTCTTAAGTCCCATCGACCTATTTTAGCCCTTTGACTCCTCGACCATCTAATCGCATTGTCATGATTAGGCCTCTTGTGTGTCTGAATCGTTGGATCAATCTCCATTTCTGGCCTTGTAGAATCCTTTACTCTACCTGCTGCTATTGACTTCAGCAACAAGACTGCACACGCCAACTGTAAAGACCCTTGATGGGCAATCAAGAATCCATAATTACCTTCGAATAATAATTCTCAATTAGCATGATGTTTTCTTTTAGTGCATAGTGGGCATACATTTCATAAACAATTCGCACAGTTCATCAGCATGTTACAGACATGAAGTGCAATGAGCCTTTGACTCGTGTGGAATTTGAACATGTGGGACTTTGGAATCTCCAGTCCAACTCATACAGAGTCAGCACATCAAATGGATTTACATCAAATTGCATTTATTGGGGGAAAAGACTCAGTTGTCTTGTTGCGGAAGATTAGTTTAGTTGCTTCACGTATTTGTACGGGCCACGCATATTTAATTATTTGTAAACCTCACATTACCAGTCCTTCATAAATCCATGTAGATGCCAAATAGATAGATTTGATATTGACAATGGAGTAGGCAAGCTCAGCACGTCATTATCCTATCACGATGTTAAGTCATGCCACGCCATGTCATTGAATGCTTCAATCAACTAATCTCTCGCCATCACCCCCACTTTTGGCCAGCCATGAGATTATTTGGCTCCTCCATGATGGTATTGATTATGATTTCAATTTGCTACTTTTTGGAGAAATTTGTGATGTATATCTCTTCCTGATGCTATTCTCTGGTGTCAAAAACCAGTTTGGCTGACCAAATAAAAAAAATCCAGTTTGGCTGACCGTATAAAAAGGATATTATTAAGGATGTGTTTCTGCTCACATTAACATGTAGACTGAGATATCATATTCACATTCTTTCCAAGCTTTTGATATCATATTCACAATATTAAGATTTCTGTGTCTCTTTGTTATTTGTTTTTATTGTGATATTTGATTTTTACATTTCCAATGTGTATTTCATTTATATTTATATTTGTGTTAAAATTTCCGTGTTTGGTTTGCAGGTTAGGCGGAGCTGGAGTTGGGGCTGGGAACTTGGCCCTTAAGGCCCCAGTGCTTCAAGATGAAGCTATGATACCATGTGTAGTAACCTTATTAATTTAACATCAATTAATTCCACAAACAAAACAATAACTTCTACTTGATTTATGAAACTCAGTAATTTCTTATAAGTTCAGCACAGACGCATATAAATTTATCAACAAATAATAAAATTCATAACATAATAAAACAATTTTACCATAATAATTTCATAATAGAATAAAACAATTTTACCTCTTCCTCATGCTAGTTTCTCTGTTGACCCGGTTTTCTAGCCCGTTGCTTTGTTGTTGCCTAATGCGTTGCCCAACTCTGTCCAAACTGAGTTTCCACCCTGCCAACTAGGAAAAATTCCTAGCTCCATGATACCATATGGATATCTTGGCCCTCGTGCCCAAAAACTCCAGCAAACCGATGCCCCCTGTACTAATCCTTCCCGACTACAAAACTCAACTCCCCTCCCCAAATCCAAGAGAACCCCCCCAAAAAATGATCCTCTCCAAAACAAGTAGAATGAGCCCCCCTTTCTTTCGTAAACCTCCTCCGCTCATATCCCTCCATCGCCCTTTCTCCTCATTTATTTCCTTATCTCTACATTCATTACCTTATCCACATAGTTAATGCCCCTTATCCAATTATTCATGTTCCTTATCCGTTTATTAATGCCCCTTATCTCCTCTATATACGTAATCTTTAATTTAAACAATATAATTTATTAACCCTATTAAATTTATTACCGTGTTCATTCAATGTGATAGGTAATTAATTTAATTAATTAATTAATCAAAATTATAACAATTAATTAACTAATAAATAAATAATTAATATTATTATTCCAATCTTTGTTTAGTTAAAACCATGTTAAGACAATTAATCACCTAATTAATTTTCCTTAATAATCCCTAAGCATATTTTCAACTAGGGTTGTTACACATCATATGGATAAAAAATGCATAAAAGGGTCCATACACTTATTCAAATTGACTCATGGTTTCTGAAATACCATCAGATTCTACATTGTCTTCAGATGAATGTTTGTATGAATATATAGATGATCCATACTCTTCTCTATTGTTGATGAATGCACCATCTGAGTCTACATGCAAGCCCAAAATTTCAAATGTCAAATTCCTTTTAGATCTATGACTAGGTTCATCAGTCTCCCATCTTTCATTTATTTCTTTTGGCAACAACCTCTTGATAATATATGTTGTCTTAGAGCAAATAGTTCCTCTCTTTGTCAAATAGAAGTCATAAACAATTATATCAACATCATCTAATTTTAAGAGGTTAGTGCGATGACGAGTTGTATTTTGACCCTTTATTTTTCTCTTTCTATTCACATGTTTATCAACCACCATCTCCGGATTGTACATGCCATTGAATGGGTGTGTACTTTTTCATACCAATGCACTTCAATTGTAATAACAACATCATTTTCTTTCTCAATTGTAATATCCCCAAAAATAATTAATTATTAAAGTCTGTGTGCACTTAGGAATAAATTTATGTTTTTGGCGAATTCGTATTTGGAAAATTATTGTCATTTCTGGAAAATATGAACTTGGAATTTGATTATCTATAATTAATTATTTGTGATTGTTGGGAAAAGATTTGATTTTACCAACTAACTCTTTGACTGTGACACATGTAAAAGAAAAATCTTTTTATATATTAATTGTTGAAGGACAAATGGAACAACTAGGTTGAAAACAATTGACCATGACTCCATGAGTGGGGAACAGACTTGAGTTACCTTAGGGATGAATTTTAGAAGTGGAAAATAAGGAATTTGACCAATATCAGCCCCTGGAAATCAACGATTTGTAAATCTATGAAAATTCTCAAGGAGGGAAAAAGACCTAGGCGCAAGATGGTCATGATATACAACATACGGGAGGAGGCAGGATGTTGCTTAGTATGTGGGAGAAAGGATATCACTTGTTGTTATTAACACTATTTAGTGTGAGGTAAGGGGATTTTTCTGATTTGAAAGGATGACTGTAGCAAAAGAGGATCATTTCAATTCGCCCTTATGGACTCATGATCAGGCTAGGGGCTGAATGGAGCAAGTAATTTGGCTATTATGTTCTATGGTTGGGTGGAACTTGGTTGTTCCATTTGTGTTCCAGCATCAATTTCGGATATATACTTCTATCTACTCTTTTGTTAAATATTTTGCGGTGTATTAACTGACATAAATGAGATGAATTTTATGATAATTATTTATTCATGTGAATATGCTCACTGAACAGAACCAGTAAAGCAAATGTGAGTTCTATCTGTGGATTGAAACTAGGACTAGACATGTATAGATAGGAATGTGGGTATATGTATAATCAGACATAAATAATATTAAATTGTGTTGTAGGTTTTCAAGTAAACTTTAAGTGAAGACATACTTCTACAGAAGATGCTTGTGTATATTTTACATGTATCTGAATAAATATATATCTGTGTATGTATTCAAGCTTAAATAAAATAGAAGTATTGTGGTTTAATACTAACCATTACCATGTATGTAGATATATACATATATGTTTTCAAGATTAAATAAAATTGGACTGTTGCGATGACAATCATAATATGGATATGAATATAAATATATTTATATGCAGTGGTATGTATAGATACATGGAACTGTGCAACATGAATACATTCATATACAAAAATATTTTATCGATCCTTGAATTACATGAGATTTTAAGTAATTAACATTGAGCATACCATACCAAAGGCATAGAAATCACAATACTTTTTACGTTACAATAAACCCATAAACAAATATTTTCAATGTTATACATTATATGCTACAGAGGATATTCAAAACTTAACAATTTGTTCAAATGGATTTCATAAATCTGTCTATTTATTTAATAACAAAATCATAAATGATCTGTACAACCAGAATTTCCTGGTCCAAACTATTACAATAGAGTACCCTAGGGTAAGGACCCATTACCACTAGAAAACAAAACCTGGGTTTTTTAACTAAAACGCCAGAATCGGAACTCGAATACCTTTTTCGAGCAAGGTGATCCCATTGATTTGTTGCCTTCGAACTATTTAATCCTGCAAAGGGAAAATGATAGCTTTAGTAAAATGTTTTAAAGTAATCAAATGAAATTAAATTCACATATAAAGAAAGTGAATGATACTTAGCTTATAGATGGGTTATAAGGAGTTTCCCCACCAATGTTTAAGACATGATCCGTCCACAGTCTAAAGAGGAGAAGTGGGCCTAGGATTGGCTGATGGGTACCCTCACACAAAAGAGACAGGGTCCCATCATTAGTTTTTGTAACTGAACATAACGCTTTAATACACAGGTAATTAAATCAAATAATGTAACATAAATTGCATGAAGTAAATAACTAGAGCACAGTCAAACCACACAGAGGGTAAGTAATGCCTAGCGCAAATCAAAATCTAAAGTATAGAGGCATGTAGATCTAGGATAATTTATACACAGATCGCGAGTGTATTTTTCCAAAGGTAAATCGTTCTCTCGTTTTACCAGAATGATTAGGACTTCGATATTTAAATCACAAAGAAATGAAGTGTTTAAATCATAAAAAAAAATATATATGGGTTATGAATCGTATAGTGAGAAAATTTAGACAAAACCAGTAACCGAGAAGTTTCACAAAAACACAAATATCCTTAAAGGGAACACAATACTATGTGTATACAGAGATTGGGCACACCCAATTTAATTTCCCTCATAATACGATTTCATCCACATAAATAACCCTTTAAAAGATAAAGACATATACATGACATAATTAAGTGAATACTCCTTACCCAGTTCATTCTCGAATTCATTTATGAATGGATGTCTGTAAAACACCGTAAAAAGATAAGTTAGTCTGGAAGTAAACACAAACCTCTCAAACTGAGGGTCGTCAGTACAGGGGATACTTATCCCTACACTACTCAAAGACATAGAGATTAATTTATGCAACAGTCAGATAAGGAATGATCACCTTTATGACTTTTCATTAAGGGATCTTTACAGACAGAAGGTTAAAGATTTTCCTGATGGACAGTTTCGGAGAAAACCCATATGGTAACATGCGATGCATGGAGTTCTATTATTTAATTGGTGAGCATAATGTGAACTAGGAGGACAACTTGTTCAACTAACTGAGTGTTAAAATGCAGAGGATTTTGATGACTTTGTAATCAAGAGAATATGAAACTAAGGGATCATTCTCACGAGACCTCAAGGGTTTTTACATTATGCCTCTACATGGAGTCATGCCAAGAATGAATGACTTCCCCTGATGGGTAAGGTTAATCAACAATGCCTAAAGAAAAGAACTACAGATGTTAAATCATATTCAGACTCACAAGCACCTTCATTATCTTATGAATGCCACCAGACAACTACCAAACAGAGTTATTGTATACAGAGCTAGATTATCTCTCACAGGATGATACCGAATGATGCATGAGCATCTCAAGCGAGCCAACGTAGAGATAAAAGACAGTCGGAAAAGCACTCAGTGCATATTTTGAAAATGCCTTGAAACATTAATAAAGTCATCAAGTGGAGGCACACTTGTAAAATGTAAATGGACCTTGAGCGATCCTCTCTCGTTCTTAGTAGGTAGAAGGCATTTATAGTAGTTAATGCAAGTAGATAGAAATTAATGCGTAGATTAGATAGTTTAGAATGAGAGAGGGAAACGGGATATAGACACCCTCATTGTGTATTGTAACATAGAAGAGAATAGAATAGAAAAAGGAGATTATGCCAATTGAGAACATAGAGCATAAAAGAGAAGGAGCAGAGAGCTATGTAGCCGAATTCCATGTACAGAAGTTCTGGATTAATACAAGAAGGCTTTGATTCAGACTCATGATGTTCAAATATTCTCTGTGTATGAATTTTTGAATGTTATGCTCATGAATGTTTTACGCTTTATGTCATGCATTTTATTTTATGCTATGTATCAATGATTTCTTGTTGAATGTTTGAAATCTGAGAGGAAAGAGTAAAGGAATGAGTTTCAATTGTTTCTCTATCTGAGTAAGAGTTCCTGCAAGGAGTGCAGTTGAATTGTCCAAAAGGAGTGCATTGACAAAGGGTTCAGAGATTGTCTCTGAAATCTTAGATAGGGTAGCTTTTGTTCACATTCCCTCAGAAGTGCAATTAGGCACAAGAGCCATGCAAGGTGTGCGCAGGCTGAGTAGAGTTTTAGGTTTTGTAACTTGA
This sequence comes from Picea engelmannii, assembly GCA_009831015.1. Lineage (NCBI taxonomy): Eukaryota > Viridiplantae > Streptophyta > Pinopsida > Pinales > Pinaceae > Picea > Picea engelmannii. Next base: position 201,132 of record ML781626.1, on the reverse strand, counting down.
GCGAAGTATTGAGATAATGCTACTGCAGGGAGAGCGCAGAGTCAAAGGGAGTTCAACACTTGAAGGTGTTGGAAGGTATGCCGCAAGGGGTGCAAGCAGGGGTTTTCTAAAAGACTCGAAATCATGGAAAAGTTCGAAAGGATTTGAACCTTCGAAGGGGACAAAGGGAGGCAAGAGGCCAAATACCTTGAAAAATTGAAGGAAGGCATAGCGACATGATGCCACAGTAGGACAAGTTCCACGAAGAGAGATACTTTGTTAGTCATGTAGAAGTTCTCAAAGGAAGATACACATGGTCGGAATTCTCTGAAGAGAATTTGCGAAGTCCCGCTAACCGTCAGATCTCACGAAGGAGCAAGGGAGTTACAACGAGTGTTTTCGAGGGGTTCAATCTTAGGAGAAGTAGAGCCGTAGATTTCAAGCCAACATGAGCCATTGGATTTACCTATGGATTTCTATTTTGGGGTTTCATTAGTTGAAGTCCTGAAATCCTTACCTCAGGACTCATGAAATCATGAAGTGCGAAGTCCTGAAGGGATGAAAGGAGCATGTGGGCCATAAGAATCGGTAGGGAAGACAGGTGGCACACTATCAACACTAAAGTCAATTTCGTTGACTATTTCGGGGTTTCGTGGGGTGAAGTCCCAAAATCTTCACATCAGGATTCGCGAAATCGCAAAGTCTGAAATCCCAATGGAATGAGGAGTTGTTGAAAATTCAACCTTGCGAGCACATTAGAGTCTCAAAAATTCAGGTTTCGGGGGTCAAGGGGACAAGTTGCTTGACATCGCAACTCCCGACATTACGATAAGGAAAAATCCAAAATTGGCAATGAAAAGGTCAAGTGTTTACTATTTTCGAGTTTCAGAGATTGAGAGACAAGGCGCTTGACCACCAGATTCGCAAAATCATGAAGTCTGATCTCCCAAAGTATAAAGGGAGAAATTTCTCGAAGATATTTGTGGGTGGATATTTCCCGAAAGGGAAATTGAAGAGCCAATTCTTGAGAGCTCTTCGGGCCAGTGGAAGAAGAATGATCCTGTGTACGTGGAATTCCAACCTGCAGGTTGGGAGGGCTGCGTTAGGTTTGGTATGAGAGCCCAGAAAGGTTTCTTTTCTTTCTATAGCAGAGAAAAGTTGAATTCACCATGCCATCAAGGAGAAGGGACAGGAAAACACCTAATCCACCAGAGGATAGGGAAATCCCAAGAAGAAGGGGTAGGCAGATGCCTGATCCAGCCATAGAAAGAGAAATGCGTGACTTACGCACCAAACTTGAGGACATGGAGATAGCACAGAGGCACAAAGTCGGTGCTAGAGATCTTAGTGATTCCGAAAGTGAAATTGAGGCTAAACATGAAGGGGAAGAAGTTGCAACCGAAGATGCGGGAAACAAACGCTTGATTAGGGCTATTGCAAGAATTGGTGCAAGAGAGAAAATGGACATTCCAGTTTATGAGGGAAATCTGGATGCAAAGGAACTTCTAGACTAGATTAGAGCTCTGGACACATATTTTGACTATAAATATGTCGAAGAGGACAAGAAGGTCAAACATGTTGTCACGAGATTAAAGGGACATGCAACATTGTGATGGGATGAGCTACAAGCTGACAAACGCTGCAAAGGAAAGCAGAAGATCAAGAGTTGGGATAGGATGATTGTGAAGATGAAGGCGAAATTCATTCCTAGATATTTCCAGATTACTCTATTTCGAAGAATGCAAAACTTGAGATAGAAGATGATGATAGTGAAAGAATATACTGAAGAATTCTACAGGCTGAACATCAGGGCAGGTCATCGAGAAAGAGATGATGAAAAAGTTTCCAGGTACATGAATGGCCTAAGATACAACATTCAGGATGAGATGAGCATGGTAACCATATGAACAGTGGAAGATTCTTATCAGATGGCTCTAAAGGTGAAAGAGAAGTTGAGCTGAAAGCAGGTTCAAAGAGGCCGAGGCAGAAGTTATCCCAAAGGCAAAGCAGTTTCCCAAGATAAAAACCAGAAACCCAAGGAGGACTGGAAGAAACCTCAGACTCAAACTAAGAGAGGTAGAAGCTCACAACGAGGGTAATATGTTGAACAGAGATGGAAACATACCGAACATAGAGGAGATTATGCTGATAATAATATTTTTCCTCGTACCAGAGGTAGAGGAAGAGGAAGAGGTGGAGTAATAACATGCTTCACATGTGGAAAGAATGGGCACAAGTCTTATGAGTGTCCAGAAAAAAATAAAGAAGGAGGTGAGACTCACATTACTGAAGCACAGAGGTTAAATATTGAAGCAGAAGATGCTGAAGGTGGAATATCACTGATGATACGAAAAGCGCTTTTGACACCAGAGAAAGAGGTGGAGAGTTCAGTCCAAAGATAAAAAAAATTCCAGACTTCTTGCAAGACCAAGGATAGGGTATGAAAGGTCATTATGGATAGTGGTAGCACAAATAATCTCGTTTCAACGGAGATGGTAGAAAAGCTGGAGCTGGAGACAATTGATCATCCAAGCCCATACAGAGTTTCATGGCTACAAAAAGGACATCAGGTAACTGTCACTAAACAATGTTTAGTTGAATTTAATATAGGAGGATATAATGATAAGATACTTTGTGATGTTATTCCCATGGATGTTTCTCATCTATTGTTGCGAAGACCATGGAAATATGACAGGAATGTGATTCATGATGGGAGAATGAACACATACACCCTAGATAAGAATGGGAGGACTCACTTGTTGCTTCCAGTCAAGGATAAGGAGGTGGAACCTGAAGTAAGTAACATTGTACTTCTCATGAGTTTGAAGGAACTTCTTACAAAGGTCAAGAAGAAGGAGGATCCATAATTCATTGTGGTCAGAAAGCCTAGAATTATTTTGACTAGCACAAGAGTGGATGATTTACCAGAATAAATCCAGAAGCTGCCAGAAGAGTTCGTTGACATAGTAGTGGAAGAACTACCTCGTTCGTTTCCACCGATTAGAAGTATGAGTCATCATATCAATCTCATACCAGGAGCTATTTTACCAACCAAAGTAGTGTATAGATTGATGTCGCAGAAGAATGAAGAGGTCAAAAGACAAGTCCATGATTTGTTGGACAAAGGGTTGGTCAGAGAAAGCTTAAGTCCATGTGTTATTTCGATAGTACTCAGTCCAAATAATAACAAAGGCTGGAGGATGTGTAATAAATCGAGGGAAATTAACAAGATAATGATTAGGTACATATTTCCATTGCCAAGGATGGATGATATGATGGATTGCTTGAGTGGAGCAAGATTTTTTTCAAAGATTGATTTGAAAAGTGGTTATCCCCAAATCCGCACGAGAGAAGGTGATGAATGGAAGACAACATTCAAAAAAAATGAAGGGTTATATGAATGGCTTGTCATGCTGTTTGGTTTAACAAATGCATCGAGTACCTTCATGAGGTTGATGAACAAAGTCCTGAAGGAGTTCATGGGAAAATTTGTTATTGTATATCTTGATGATATACTGATTTTCAGTAAAATAGAAGATGAACATATGAAACATTTGGCTACAGTAATGAGAAGGTTACAATAGGAGAAGTTGTTGATAAACATGAAGAAGTCCTCATTCATGAAGACATAACTCATCTATTTGGGTTTTGTTATTTCTGCAGATAAATTGAGGATGGATCTAGATAAGGTGGAGGTAATCAAGAATTGGCCATCATTGAAAAATATCTTTGAGGTGAGAAGTTTTTATGGATTGGCTAGTTTCTACCAAAAATTCATCAGGAATTTCAGTGGGATTAGTGCACCGATGATGGATACAGTGAAGAAGAGACACAAATCTTTTCACTGGATAGAAGAAGCTGAGAAGAGTTTTAATTTGTTGAAGAGGAAGATCACGGAACAACCAATTCTGGTGTTGCCTAATTTCCAAAAGACATTTCAAGTGAAATGCAATGCAAGTGGATTTGCAATAGGGGCAGTCTTGAGTCAAGAAGACAGAGCAATAGCATACTCCAATGAGAAGCTGAATGAAGTGAAAGTGAAATACTCCACTTATGATAAGGAGTTTTATGCTATTATACAAGCATTGAAGAAGTGGAGACATTACTTAATTCCTAAAGAGTTTGTCTTATACAGTGAAAATCATGCACTACAGTTTGTGACTCAACAGGAAAATTTGAATCAAAGACATGTAAAATGGGTTGAACATATGACAATTTTCACTTTTGTGATTAAACATATTTCTGGTACTACTAACAAGGTTGTTGATTCTTTGAGAAGGAAGTGTTTTCTATTGCAGTAGTTCAAAGTCAAAACATTAGGTTTTGATGATCTCAGGGACATGTACATTGATGATCCAGATTTTAAGGAGGCGTATGAAGAAGCTGAGAATCCAATTCTCAGGGATAGAAGCCAGTGGGAAGAGTACATGATGTAGGAAGGATTATTGTTTAAAGTCAATCAACTTTGTATTCCAAAATGCTCCATGAGGGAGAATTTGCTGAAGGAGAAACACAATGGAGGATTGGCTGGGCACTTTGGTCATGAAAAGACATTCACAAAATTGAATGAGTCATATTTCTGGCTAGGAATGTGAGCATATGTTAAAATATCTGTGTGAAGATGCATAATTTGCTAGTATTCGAAGGGGAAGAGAAAGAATGCAGGGTTTTATCAACCGTTACCCATACCTGAGAAGCCGTGGGATGCAGTCAGCATGGATTTCATATTGGGGTTTCCAAGAACACAAAGAGGGTTTGACTCAATCTTTGTGGTGGTGGATAGATTTTCCAAGATGGCACACTTCATTCCATGTCATAAAACCAGTGACGCAACTCACATTGCGAATCTGTTTTTCAAAGAAGTCATTCGACTTCACGGCTTACCAAGGAGCATAGTTTCGGATCGAGGCACTAAGTTTGTAGGACACTTTTGGAGGTGCTTATGGAAGAATCTGGAACTAACTTGTCATTTAGTTCAGCTTATCATCCTCAGACGGATGGAAAGACAGAAGTGGTGAACAGAAGTTTGGGAGACTTGTTGAGAAGCTTGGTGACAGAACACCACAGCTAGTGGGACAACATATTACCATAGGCAGAATTTGCTTATAACGACTCAGTTAACAGAAGAACAGGGAAGAGTCCATTTCATATTGTCTATGGCATGCATTCGAGAGGAATTTCTGAGCTAAGAGATTCAAAACATACTGCAATTAGGAGTGCTAGTGCATAAGATTTCGTAGAGGCGATGAAGGAACTTCACAGCCGTGTGAAGGAGTGATTGCAGAGTTTGAGCCAGGAATATAAATGTAGAGAAAATCAATAGAGGAGACAACTTCAATTTGAAGTTGGAGATTTGATCCTCACACATTTGAGAAAGGAAAGGTTCCCGAGAGGAACATATAATAAACTGAAAATGAAGAAAATCGGACCATGTAAGGTCTTAAAGAAATTTGGGGCAAATGCTTACGAGAATGAATTACTCGATGGGATCGGAATCTCTCTGATATTCAATATCTCAGATTTGTACCCATATAAAGCTGAGGAAGCAGGGACAGGAAATGAGCAGCCAAAGGTTCAGTGGCGAAAACAAATGCCAGTTGCAGAAAAGCCACAGATGGAACGCATACTAGACAAAAGAGTTAGCAAGAAGACTAGGAAAAAGCAATACTTTGAGTATTTGGTTAAATGGAAGGGCCATCCAGTTGAATATGCCAGCTGGTAGAATGAAGCAAACATCCAGAGGCATGGACAGACCGTACGCGAGCTCATGGAGATGAGCCCATGAAAATTTTCAAGCAAGGGAGTATGATGCAGGAGTATCTCAAGCGAGCCAGCGTGGAGATAAAAGACAGTTGGAAAAGCACTCATTGCAAATTTTGAAAATGTCTTGAAACATTAATGAAGTCATCAAGTGGAGGCACACTTGTAAAATGTAAACGGACCTTGAGCGATCCGCTCTCATCCTTAGAAGGTATAAGACATTTATAGTAGTTAATGCAAGTAGATAGAAATTAATGCGTGGATTAGACAGTTTAGAATGAGAGAGGGAAACAAGATATAGACAGCCTCATTGTGTATTGTAACATAGAAGAGAATAGAATAGAAAAAGGAGATTATGCAAAATGAGAGCATAGAGCATAGAAGAGAAGGAGAAGAGAGTTGTGTAGCTGAATTCCATGTACATAAGTTTTGGATTAATACAAGAATGCTTTGATTCAGACTCATGGTGTTCAAATATTCTCTGTGTATGCATTTTTGAATGTTTTAATATTTCTTTCATGCAATTTATTTTATGCTATGTATGAATGATTTCTTGTTGAATGTTTGAAATCTGAGAGGAAAGAGTAAAGGAATGAGTTTCGATTGTTTCTCTATCTGAGCAAGAGTTCCTGCAAAGAGTGCAGTTGAATTGTCTGCAAGGAGTGCGTTGACAAAGGGTTCAGAGATTTGTCTCTGAAAGCTTAGATAGGGTATCTTTTGTTCTCATTCCCTCAAAAGTGCAGTCAGGCACATGAGTCGTGCAAGGTGTGCGCAGGATGAGTAGAGTTTCAGGTTGTCTAACCTGAGCAAAGTATTGAGAGACTGCTATTGTAGGGAGAGCGCAGAGTCGAAGGGAGTTCAACACTTGAAGGTGTTGAAAGGCCTGCCGCAAGGGGTGCGAGCAGGGTTTTTCTAAAATACTCGAAGTCGTGGAAAAGTTCAGAAGGATTTGAATCTTCGAAGGGGTCGAAGGGAGGCAAGAATACAAGTACCTTGAAAATTTGAAGGAAGGCATAGCAACATCGTGCCGCAGTAGGAAAAGTTCCATGGAGAGAGATACTTTGTTAGTCATGCATAAGTTCTCAAAGGAAGAGACAGATGGTTGGAATTCTCTGAAGAGAATTTGCGAAGTCCCGCCAGTCATCATATCTCACGGAGGAGCAAGGGAGTTATGGTGAGTGTTTTCAAGGGGTTCAAGCTCAGGAGAAGTAGATCCGTAGATTTCAAGCCAACAGGAGCTGTTGGATTTACCCATGGATTTCTATTTCGGGGTTTCGTGAGTTGAAGTCCCGAAATCTTTGCCTCAAGACTCACAAAATCATGAAGTGTGAAGTCCTGAAGGGCCGAAAGGAGTGTGTGGGCCATAGGAATCGACAGGGCAGATAGGTGGTGCACTATCAGCACGAAAGTCAATTTCATTGACTATTTCGGGGTTTCGTGGGGTGAATTCCAAAAATGTTCGCATCAGGATTCGCGAAATCGTGAAGTCTGAAATCTCGATGGAATGAGGAGCTGTTGAAAAGTCAACCTTGTGAGCACATTCGAGTCTCAAAAATTCAGGTTTTGGGGGTCAAGGGGATGAGTTGCTTGACATCACCACTCCCGACATCACGATAAGGAGAAATCCGAAATTGGCAATGAAAAGGTCAAGTGTTTACTGTTTTCGGGTTTCAGAGATTGAGAGACAAGGTGCTTGACCACCAGATTTGGGAAATCGCGAAGTTCGATATTCCAAAGTATAAAGGGGGAAATTTCTCGAAGATATTTGTGGGTGCATATTTCCTGAAAGGGAAATTGAAGAGCCAATTGTTGGGAGCTCTTCGGGCTAGTAGAATAAGAACGATCCTGTGTACGTGGACTTCTAACCTACGGGTTGGGAGGGCTTCATCACCGAAGATTTGTGGGTAACTCCATAAGGTCAAACAAAAAACCCTTAAGACTAATTAGTGGCATAGGTTGTAACATTGCTTACAGGAGGAGTTGAAACAATACAACAAAACAACCAAGAACTGCTAACATATAAAGGAGTCTCACAGACCCTAATCCGAGAACTATAAAACCAGAGAAGTGGAATGAGATGAAATTCTTATAGAAGCAGTAACCATTACAGTGCCAAACTTAGGTATGACTAACTTACTTGGTGTGAAGATTACCTTATCATGTATAAGAGAGGCATCAGATATGCTTTAAACCTCTACCATCATATTGTTCTATAGGACTGGTTGTCCATTCTCACCGGCCAATAATAGAGGAATGGAAAATGTGCAGAGAAAAAACCCTCGACATGGCTGGAGTAAAGCGTTACAATGAGTTACCTCAAGCCTCACCAAAGAATTATAGTGACGACTACGAGTTAGTACATTTCCATGTGAAATGATGGAGGTGGCCAATTTGTATTAGACAGGGTGGTCGAGCATCAGTTCTAGGGAGGTACCTTCGCAGGTAGCCATAAATGGTTTGGATAGGGTTTTAACTCAACGACTGACAATTCCTTTATTTTCGACTTCATATCAATTTATTACAGAGTGGTGACACGGGTCAATTAGGTTTTCGAATTTACCTTTTAGTCATGCTGATCTCTCATTTAGTTAAGGGTCTTACCTTCTGGTTCCATTTTGATATCGAGCTTGAGATTGGTAACTAGTATCATTGGGGATTCATAACGATGCTAACCATTAACCATATTACTAGTTCTGTGGTAATAGTGCTCGGAGTTTTAACCATATACACCTTATTATGAATGAATTATTTATTTATACAGGTTAATAAGTAAATTCCACCCATAGATTAATATCTTTGATGTATTTGATAAAGGAAATGCCTATGTTATGAATCAAATTTTGCATAGGATCACTATAGTATATAAGATATTTTTTTATCATAAATGTCAGAGGTAATACTAATTTGGAATTATAATAGTTTAAGTGTTAAATTCTTATACTTTCACCATTGAAAAGGAATGATGTCCACTAGGAGACTTATATGTCCACACATAGTAACATAGGTGAGTGTGTATCTTAATGGGTAAACTTTAATGTTCATGGATAGACTAGGGAATAGTCAAGCTATCCCTTAATTATCACGCAATATGATTGTTGTATATCTTAGAGAATTTTTCAGAGACAAAGTCTTTTCGAAATGATATTGTAGTTGTATCAAGAAAATGATAAGTGTAATCTTTTCGAAAGTCAATAGAAATGGAAAAACTATCCTACACATATTAAAGTTATGGTTGAAATAGTTTTCTTAGATGAAAAGAGGTTTAATGTCCCTAACAATTTTATCTTTTTTTGGGCAATTTGGGGTACATTACATCAATCTTTATAACCTTTCATATCCATAATGGATAACCATGTGGATCTTCGGTCACTAAAACTGCAATTAGGCTACCCTACTTAATATATTGTAATGAACCCCTATAAAGGTCTTCCATGGATTCACATTGTGCACATGATCTTCACAAACCAATATACATTTCTCTTTCCTCTTCTTGTGTAAACTCAATAGCACCTTGAGGTTCTTCTTGAACTTCAACAACGTTTGTTTCTTCAAATTCGTTTGGCATATTTTGTGGCCAATGAAATGGAATCCTCAACATTGTATCTTCATTTGTTGAGCTTGAAATTATGTCACTTTGACTATTGAAAAAATACTCCTACCAAACAGAATCAATAACATCAAAGTACTCATATGTATCCTTAATGTACTTTTTTATTTCTTACAGGCATTCAAAATAATATACATCTCTACTACACCTCTGTGCATTATGGATTTCAACAACTGATTGTAAAAATAATAACTTTGATGAAAATATTGGATGATCTGGAATGAACTTCAAAAATGATAAACCTGATGAAGGCCCCCATTCTGTAGTAGTTGAATACTTCTTTCCACATATAAGTGTTTTCCCATCAATTTTTTTGAAACAGAATTAATGTTAGAAGATAATGTCATTAAGATTCTCAATAAATTTTTCTTCACAATGGGATCCCTCAATAAATCTTCACATGTCAACAATTTCTTCTAATATATGAAAAGAAGGCTCTGGAATGTATGCTTTTTTAATACATTCAATCATTGATTGTATACTTCCAACTTTTTCCCTCTTCAATGTTACTGAAAAACAATTGAACATTTGATCAATATGATCATGAGTGTGTCCAAAAAGAAGGAAACCAACTTTCACCTTTCTAAAGATTCCCATTTCAATAAGCATGCTTTGATATCCAAACACAATTTTATTTTTATTTTCGTGACTAGTGTTGTCCAACTATAGATAGAGAACTTGAGGAAGATTTCCAGACTAGTGAATGAGCACATGATGAATTATGGTGATGGTAATACTTACATCATTATAGATATTTGGAGTTGTGAAGTAAACCCTTGGACACATTTTTACATTGAAAACCATACAACCAACCAAGTGAAACTGAATGAAATTCTCTTCCTATAAATTTTTGGGTGTAAAGAAAAATTGTGGTAGAAGTGTTTTCTTCTAGTCCATGCCATCAATTACTATACCTAAATATTAGTTTGGAGCATCATGACACTTGTTCTGATGTTTGTACAACTTTTTTCTTTCACTTGATTGTTGATTCTTATGTTCTTGAAGTGATTTGAATATGGAATCTACACATGACATAAAATGAAAATATTGATCATATGTTTTCATAGTTGATAACTATTCAATTTAAAAAAAAAGAAAGTAAATACATACCTCTTTTTTCCCCTTCATATTTATCTCTTCTTCATTCAAGAGTAGAACATATACTACAAATCCCCATACTTAACTTCTTAGGAGTAAAGACATTGTTGAATTGTTTCTTCCATATTCTTGTAAAATATGCATATGTGATAAAATTACCATTTCCTTCAACACCTTCAGCATATCCTTTATACAAGTTGTAGATTTCCCTCCTTGAAAAAATATTTGGAATAAGTATTGTGTCTCTATCTGGAATACACTCTCCATGTTAGTAAAATAAATCATGCATCCATGAAAATGTCGTGTTTGTGAATGGGCCACTCTCTCATCCACGATGTACCTTTGAATAAAATGATGGATCTTTTTCCAACCTTGTTTTTATTCTTGATAGACAAAGATTACCAATTGAGTGAATTTTTTTGAAATCCTTTCTGCAAAGTAAAATATTCCCAATGCGATAATCATATCTTGTATTGGTGGATATCATGCACCCCATCAAATATGAATTATGCATGCTCTTATTCATTGACAAATACGTCTTCCTTTTATTCAAGACATACATGTAGTCCATTATTTTCAAACAAATATTTTGAAAACATTCACTTGAAATCAATTCACTTATGGAAATTGATTTAGTGAGAAATTATTTCCTAGATCTTGTATAACTAGAATGATTTGGATTGATATAAAAAGGTGTAATCCTGGTCCTAGACACAATATTTATTTGCAATGTCTCCACTATTTCATCATTCTCACTAGAAGGATTTTTCTTATCACCACAAGGAGTATCAAGCAAAACATTGTCAGAAGACTAAAATAGAGAATATCGATCACCTTGATTTGTTGCAGCTGAATGATTGACAACATCATCATCAACATAATCATTTGGAGGAAAATAATCATCAACATTGTGTCCAGCATTGACATAATCATCTTCACTGCTTTCAAAATCCCCAATTGAGCGAAAATTTTCACCATCTTGCTTAGTTCCTTGAAAACCTTCATTAGTATCTTGAAAATCCTCACTTGGAGGAAACTCAACATCAACATTGTTGATTTTTAATTTATCACTCGGGAAAGAGTGTCCACCAATGGCATAATCATCTTCACTACTTTGAAAATCACCACTTGATATATATTCTTCATCATCCTCATTACTGGATTGAAAATTCTCACTTGGAGGAAAGTCTTAATTATCCTCATTGGTACCTTTAAAATCCTCACTTGGAGGAAAATCATCAGCACCAACATTGTTTCTTTTAAATCCCTCATTCGAGAAAGACTATCCAACATTTCCATCATCGTCATCATTACTTTTAAAATCACAACTTGGAGGGAATTCTTTATCATCCTCATTCGTGCCTAGGAAATCCTCACTTGGAGGAAACTCTTCATTAGTACATTCAAAATCCTCACTTGGAGGAAACTCTTCATTAGTACATTCAAAATCCTCACTTGGAGGAAATTCATAATCACCAACATTGTTTTCTTTAAATTCCCCACTCGGGAAAAAGTGTCCACCATTGTCATAACCATCTTCACTACTTTTAAAATTTCCACTTGAGGGAATTTCTCCATCATTTTCATTGGTTCCTTCGAAATCTTCATCAATACCTTGAAACTCCTCACTTGGAGGAAAAATTTCATCCCAATCATTTAAACGTTAATTGTAGCCTCCACTTTGACCTACATTTTGATTATTTTCATTACTATTAAACTGTTGACTAGATTTATCACCATCATATTCCTCCTCTTCATCATCGGTGGCTTCAAAGTCCTCTGATTTAGAACTTTCATGAGACACATGTTGAATAAAATTTCTTGTACTAAGATCAAAATTATGACTGGATGTGATGCCTCATTTTCATTACAAGCATTCCTATCACATTTCCTAGTTCCAGTAGAAGAGGTATGCAAACAATTTGTTGATGTCTCATAAATAAAATCTTCTTCATATGATGAAGCCATCCCTTCTCTCTGAGAACATAGAATTACAAAAATGCTCACTCTCCCTATGACATTCTTATAACCTGTTGATTCAGGCATGCCCTCAGGCACGTCCACTTACAGGACCTCCTCCTTCCTTGGCCCGAAGAACTCAAAAGCTGTTCAAATTCCCTATCGGGAATTTTCTACACCCACAAGAGTTCTCCAAAAGATCTCCCTTAATCGATCGAGAAATCAGACTCCACAGTCTCACGAGTCCTGAAGTCGAGTGTATTTGGATTCTCAAAACCCTGAACCCTGACGTAAGTCAACGCTGACCTTTCATGTCCCTATCAGGATTTCAGCACTCGCGATGCTCAAACACTTCACTTTACCAAACCCCGAACCACGATATACTTACCTATTACCTTAGCCTCCCAGGCTAAGCCTTTTTTCCACATGACCGATCCTTATGTGACCACAGTCATACTCCTCATCGGGGTTTTGCGGTTCACGATTCCAAAATGCACAAACAAACTGTCACCGGGATCCTCGATATCCTAATGACTCAAACACCAATGAATGACCTCCTCGTTGGGACTTCGAACTTCATGGGATCGCGAATCCTAATACAAAAGTTTTCGGGACTTACCTTTTCCCAAACCCCGATGTGGTACGCCACCTGTCCTCCACGCCGACTTCCTCGTGGCCCACCCTTTGTTCCCATCAAGAAATTGCGTTTCAAAATTTTGCGATTCCCATTGCTATGATTCAAAAGAATCACAAAATACTGATTCCCGATGCATGTGAGGGTTGACTCTCCCTCATCACTATCTCCTCATCGCCTTTTCAGACATCGCGGGATCGCAGTTCTTGATGTAACGATTTCTTTGTCCCCGGGATTCCCAAAATGCCGAACCTTGACTCCTCTCGGATCTTCCGACATGTGTCCACCCTAAGATCCACGGCTAGGACTTCTTCTCAGGGTTTCGAGACTTGAAAGGTCTCGAGTCTCTGGGCTTCTAAAACCTCGATGCTCCAATATCACAATGCCTCTCCAGGACTTTCCTCTACCCACCAGGACTTAACCCCAATGCAACTTCTGCCTGATCGAATGATTGATGGTTAACCCAACAACGATCCTACGGCTCGTGATCCTCCTAGGATTAACCTCCAAACACGACCGTAACCTCCTCGCTTCTTTGGTGGATCCAATGGCTGACGGGATTTTCACCAATCCTTTCCTCAAGATCCTGTTCATCTATCTCCCCTCTTTGAGGAATCTGCAAAAGGAGTATGGGTTCCTCCACGGAACTCATCCTCCTGCGTGCAAACTTGTGATGCCTATTCCAACACTATCATGCACAACTCCCTGTGCTTCTCTTCAGGGTTCATTCAAAGGTACTATACCTCCTAATCTTTGTCAATTCTGAAGATTCAGAATTTAAAACCCCCTACTCACACTCGGAAAAACTTCAAACACCCTAAATGTTCGAGATCTTCGACCCTGCACACACCTGTAGCAGCAGTACTTCAAGGATTCTACTTAGATTCACAACTGAGACTCTCCCTTAGCCTGCGCCCTCCTAGCACAACTCCAGTAACCTAATTTCACTTTTGAGAACAAGAGTTAAACTACCTGAGCCTCCGTCAATGCACTCCTTGCAGACGTTTTCGACTGCACTCCTTGTAGGAATCCTCACTCAGATAGAGAAACAATTGAAACTCATTTCTTCTTCCCCTCAGATTTCAAACTCAAACATGAAATCACATACACAGAAATAAATCAAATTCATAACAGGAAAACAAGAACTCATGATCACATCATTAACATCAACACACAGATAACATACACAAAACCATGGATTTGAATCAACTTCTTCTATTAATTCAAGATCTATACATGGACGTTCTTCTACAGCTCTCTACTATTCTCCTCTGCTCTTCCTACTTCAACTATGCCTGAATAATGTTACAATGTACAATGAGGGTGTCTATATCCATTTTCCCTCCTTCTTCTAAACTTTCTAATCTATGAATTAAAATCCTATCTACCTGCATTAACTAATTTTAAATGCCTCCTATCTACTAAGGATGAGAGTGAATCACTCAAGGTCCAATACAATATACAAAGTTCACTTCATTAAATTATCACATCAATGTTCGTGCAACAGTTTCAAAGTATTTTTCAAAATTTGTGTTGGACGCCTTCTAGCTATCTTCCACTTCTGTGCTGGCTCGCTTGACGTGGGAGATGCTCCTGCATCATACTACCTCGCTTGAAAAAATTAATGGGCTCCTTTCCATGAGCTCCTACACAGTATGTTCATGCTTCTGTATCTCCACTTCAGTCTCCCAGCTGGCATATTCAACTGGATGACCCTTCCACTTGACCAAATATTCAAAGTATTCTTTCCTTCTGGTCTTCTTACCTATTCTCTTATATAGTATCTCTTCCATCTGTGGCTTCTCTGCAACTGGCATCTTCTTTTTCCACTAAACCTCTGGTTGTTCATCACTTGTTCCTGCTTCTCCATTTTTGTATGGATATAAATCTGAGACATTGAATATTGGAGATATTCCGATCCCATCCGGTAATTCAATCTCATAAGAATTCTGTCCCATTTTCTTCAAGACCTTGCATGGTCCGATTTTCTTCATCTTCAATTTATTATATGTTCCTCTAGGGAACATTTCCTTCCTCAGTTGTGCTAGAACCAAATCACCAACCTCAAATTGAAGTTGTCTTCTATGCTGATCAGCTCTGCGTTTATATTCTTGGCTTGATTTCAGCAACCGCTCCTTCACCTGGATGTGAAGTTCTTTCATTGCCTCAACAAATTCTTATGCACTAACACTCCTAGTAGCAGTCTGTTTCGAATCTCTCAATTCAAAAACTCCTCTTGGCTATGTGCCATATACAATCTGGAATGGACTCTAGCCTGTGCTCCTGTTCACTGAGTCATTATATGCGAACTCTACCTGTGGCAATATACTATCCCACTGGCTGTGGTGCTCTGTCACCAAGCTTCTCAGCAAGTCTCCCAGACCTTTGTTCACCACTTTTGTTTGTCCATCCGTCTGAGGATGATATGCAGAACTAAACATCAAGTTAGTCCCCATCTTCTTCCACAGTGTTCTCCATAAATGTCCCATGAACTTTGTATCTCTATCCAAAACTATACTTCTGGGTAAGATGTGAAGTTGAACGACGTCTTTGAAAAACAAATTTGTGATATGAGTCGCATCACTGGGCTTTTGTCATGGGATAAATTTGTGCCATCTTCGAAAATCTATCGACTTCCACAAAGACTGAATCAAATCCTCTTTTCATCCTTGGCAATCCCAATATGAAATCCATGCCGATTTCATCCCACGACCTCTCGGGTATCGGTAATGTTTGATAGAATCCTGCATTCTTCTTTCTTCCCTTTGAATGCTGGCAAATCCTGCATCTATCTACAAACCGCTTGACCTATGACCGCATCCTTGGCCAAAAGTATGACTCTCTCAGCTTTGCAAATGTCTTGTCATGAACGAAGTGTCCGACCAATCCTCCACTGTGTTTCTCCTTTAACAGATTCTCCCTCATGAAGCAATTTGGAATACACAATTGATTGCCCTTGAATAGCAACCCTTCCTGGATCACGTACTCTATCCACTGGATTTTTTCTCTGAGAACTGGGTTCTCAGCTGCTTCATATGCTTCCTTAAAATCATGATCATCTGCATACATGTCCTTGAGATCATCAAAGCCTAACATCTTGACTTTGAACTCTTGCATCAGCAAACATTTCCTGCTCAAAGCATCAACCACTTTGTTAGTAGTACCCGAAATATGCTTAATTACAAAAGTTAAATTCTGCATGTATTCGACCCACTTAACATGCCTCTAATTCAACTTCTCTTGTTGAGTCACAAATTGTAATGCATGGTTATCACTATATAAAACAAATTCTTTTGGAATCAAATAGTGCCTCCATTTTTTCAATGCCTGTATGATGGCATACAATTCCTTATCATACATGGAGTACTTTTCTTTTGCCTCATTCAACTTCTCACTAAAATATGCAATTGGTTTTTCCTCCTGACTCAAAACCGCTCCTATGGAAAACCCATGCGTGTCACATTTTACTTGAAATGTCTTTTGGAAATCCAACAACACCAGAACCGGTTGTTCCGTGATCTTCCGTTTCAACAATTTGAAACTTTTCTCCACCTCCTCAGTCTAGTGAAAAGATTTATGTCTTTTCTTGACTGTATCCATCATCGTTGCATGAATCCCACTGAAATTTCTGATGAAATTCTGGTAGAAACTAGCCAATCCTTGAAAACTCCTCACCTCAAAAATATTTCTCAATAATGGCCAATTTTTCATTAGCTCCACCTTATCTGGATCCATCTTCAATTCATTCGTAGATATAATAAATCCCAAGTAAATGAGCTCTTTCTTCATAAATGAATATTTCCTCATATTAATCAACATCTTCTCCTACTGTAGCTTCTTCATTACTGTAGCTAAATGCTTCATATGTTCTGCCTTCATTTTGCTGAAAATTAATATGTCATCCAGATACACAATGACAAACTTCCCGATGAATTCCCTCAGGACTTCATTCACCAACCTCATAAAGGTACTCGGTGCATTCGTCAAGCCAAATGGCATGACAAGCCATTCATACAACCCTTTGTTGGTTTTGAAGGCTGTCTTCCACTCATCACCTTCCCTCATGCGAATCTGGTGATATCTGCTTTTCAGATCAACCTTTGAAAAAAAAATTGCCCCACTTAAGAAATCCATTAGATCATCCATCATTGGCAATGGAAACATGTACCTGATGGTTATCTTGTTGATGGCCCTCGATTCAGTACACATTCTCCAACCTCCCTCTTTTTTCGGACTAAGTACCGTTGGAACAGCACACGGGCTCAAACTTTCCCTGACCAATCCTTTGTCTAGCAGCTCCTGGACCTACTTCTTAACCTCTTCATTTTCGTGTGGTGTCAACCTATACATGGCTTTATTCAGAAAACTATCTCCTGGTATGAGTTCTATATGATGACTCACACTCGTCATCGGTGGCAACGAATGAGGTAATTCGTAAACCACGATGTCAGCGAACTCTTCCAGTAGTTCGTGAATTTCTCCTAGCAAATCGTCTACTCTCATTCTAGTCAAAACGATCCTTGGTTTCCTGACCACAAAGAATTGTGGATCTTCTTTCTTCTTCACCTCCGTAAGAAGCTCCTTCCCATTCATGAGGAGTATAGTATTTCTCCCTTCTGGCTTTACTTCCTTATCTTTTATTGGAAGCAACATGTGTGTCCTCCCATTCTTCTCTAGAGTATACGTATTCATCTTTCCATCATGAATTACGTTCCTGTCATATTGCCATGGTCTACCCAGCAATAAATGATAGACATCCATAGGGATAACATCACACAATATCTTATCATTATATCCTCCTATTTTGAATTCAACTAAACACTGGTTACTGACATTTACCTGATGTCCCTTCTATAGCCATGAAACTTTGTATGGACTCAGGTGATCAGTCATCTCTAGCTCCAACTTCTCTACCATCTCGGTTGAAATGAGATTATCTGTGCTACCGCTGTCCACGATAACCTTGCATACCCTGTCCTTGGTTTT
Source organism: Picea engelmannii (assembly GCA_009831015.1). Taxonomy (NCBI): domain Eukaryota; kingdom Viridiplantae; phylum Streptophyta; class Pinopsida; order Pinales; family Pinaceae; genus Picea; species Picea engelmannii. The sequence continues at coordinate 183,109 of ML781626.1, read as the reverse complement.
GCAAGTAGTCCTGAAAAGTCTGGTTCTTTGAGCTGAGTCCTCTACCTCCTTCTCGAGTGTTAAGAGAACCTTACGCATCATTAATGACCTTCCGCCTTCAGCATCTTCTACTTCAACATCTCACCTCCGTGCCTCGGTGATGTGATCTTATGCACTATCCTTCTTTTTATCTGGATAGTCGAATGACTTGTGCCCATTTTTTCCACACGTGAAGCATGTGATTACTCTGCTTCTTCCTCTTCCTCTACCTATGGTACAAGGAAACATGTTATTATCAGTGTATCCTCCCCTCTATTCTATGTGTTTCCCTCTCTGTTTAGCATGTTGGCCTCACTATGAACTTCCACCTCTCTCGGTTCTAGTCTGAGGCTTTTTCCAGTCGTCCTTGGGCTTCTGGTATTTATCTTGGGAAATCGATTTGCCTTTGGTCTGATTCCTGCCTCGACCTCACTGGCCTTGCTTACAACTCAATTTCTCTTCAGATTTCAAAGCCATTTGATAGGCATCCTCCACCGTTTGGATGGTTTTCATACTCATCTCGTCCTGGAGATCATATCTCAGGCCATTCATATACCTGGCAATTTTTTCATCATCGCTCTCCCGATGACCTCTGATGTTCAGTCAATAGAATTCCTCTGTATACCATTTTACTGTCATCAAATTCTGTCTCAAGTTCTGCATCCTCCTGAAAAGAGTGATTTGATAATCTCTCAGGATGAACTTTGCCTTCATCTTTGCAATCATTCAATCCCAACTTTTAATTTTTTGCTTGCCCTTGCAGCGTCTATATTCTTGTAGCTCCTCCCACCATAATCATGCATGTCCCTTCAATATCGTGACAACATGCCTAAATTTCTTATCCCCTTCGACATCTTCATAATCGAAGTATGTATCGAGAGCTCTAATCCAATCTAGAAGCTCTTCCGCATCCAGATTCCCCTCATAAATTGGAATGTCCATCTTCGTTTTTTCACCCATCCGTGCAATAGATTTGATTAGTCTTTCATTGGCTACATCCTTGACTGCAACTTCTTCCTCATGTTCAGCTTCAACTTCACTGTCAGAATCACTTAGATCCCCTGCACTGGTTGTGCATCTTTGCATTGTCTCCATATCTTCGAGTCTAGCTCGTAGATCACGTATCTCTCTTTCCATTTCTAGATTTTGTTCTTGCCTACCCCTTCTCCTTGGGTTTTATCTTTCCCTTGGATCGGGTGACTATCTATCCCGTCTCCTTGGTGGCATGGTGAATTTCCTTCTTCTCTGATATAGAAAGAAAATAAATTTTCTTTCTCTGATACCACTTGACTCAGGCATGCCCTCAGGTACATCCACTCACAGGACCTCCTCCTTCCTTGTCTCAAAGAACTCAAAATCTCTTCAAATTCCCTATCGGGAATTTTCTACACCCAAAACAGTTCTCTGAAAGATCTCCCTTAATTGATCGGGAAATCAGACTCCACAGTTTCGCAAGTCCTAAAGTCGAGTGTTTTTGGATTCTCAAAACCCTGAACCTTGACGTAAGTCAACAATGACCTTTCACGTCCTTATCTGAGTTTCTCTTGTCGGGATTTCGACACTTGCGATGCTCAAACACTTCACTTTACCAAACCCCGAACCTCGATATACTTCCATACTGCCTTAGCCTCCCAGGCTAAGCCTTTTGTCCACATGACCGATCCTTATGTGACCGCAGTCATACTCCTCATCGAGGTTTCTTGGTTCATGATTCCAAAATTCACAAACAACTGGTCACCAGGATCCCCGATATCCCAATGACTCAAACACCGATGAACGACCTCCTGGTTGGGACTTTGGACTTTGCAGGATCATGAATCCTAATACCAAAGTTTTCGGGAATTACCTTTTGTCGAACCCCGATGTGGTACACCACTTGTCCTCCACACCGAATTCCCCATGGCCCACTCTTTGTTCTCATCGGGAAATCACGTTTCGAAATTTTGTGATTCCCACTGCTATAATTCCCAAGAATCACAAAACACTGATTCCCGATGCACGTGAGGGTTGACTCTCCCTCGTCACTATCTCCTCATCGCCTTTTCAGACATCGCAGGATCACGATTCTTGATGTAATGATTTCTTTGTCCCCGGGATTCTCGAAATGCTAAACCCCGACTCCTCTTGGATCTTTCGACACGTGTCTTCCCTGAGATCCATGGCTAGGAATTCTTCTCGGGGTTTCTAGACTTGAAAGGTATCGAGTCTCTGGGCTTCTAAAACCTTGATGCTCCAATATTCCGATGTCTTTCCAGGACTTTCCTCTTCTCACCAGGACCTAACCTCAACGCAACTTCTGCCTGATCGAATGGATGACGGTTAACCCAACAACGATCCTACAGCTCGTGATCCTCTGGGGCTTAACCTTCGAACACAACCGTAACCTCCTCGCTTCTTTGGCGGATCCAATGGCTAACGAGATTTTCACCAATCCTTTCCTCAAGATCCTGTTCGTCTATCTCCCCTCTTTGAGGAATCTGCAAAAGGAGTATGGGTTCCTCCACAGAACTCATCCTCTTGTGTGCAAACTTGCGATGCCTGTTCCAACACTATCACACACAACTCCCTATGCTTCTCTTCAGGGTTCACTCAAAGGTACTATACCTCCCGATCTTTTTCAATTCTGAATATTTAGAATTTAAAACCCCCTACTCGCACTCGAAAAGCCTTGAAACACCCTAAATGTTCAAGATCTTTGACCCTGTGCCCACCTGTAGTAGCAGTCCTTCAAGGTTTCTTTTCAGATTCACAACTAAGACTCTCCCTTAGCCTGTTCCCTCCTAGCACGGATCCAGCAACCTAATTTCACTTCTGAGAACAAGAGTTAAACTACCTGAGCCTCCGTCAACGCACTCCTTGTAGGAATCCTCACTCGGATAGAGAAACACTTGAAACTCATTTCTTCTTCCCCTCAAATTTCAAACTCAAACATGAAATCACATACACAACAATAAATAAAATTCATAACAGAAAAACAAACACTCATGAGCACATCATTAACATCAACACACAGAGAACAGACACAAAACCATGGATTTGAATCAACTTCTTCTATTAATTCAAGATCTATACATGAATGTTCTTCTACAGCTCTCTGCTATTGTCCTGTGCTCTTCCTTCTTCAACTATGCCTCAATAATGTTACAATGTACAATGAGGGTGTCTATATCCGTTTTCCCTCCTTCTTCTAAACTGTCTAATCTATGAATTAAAATCCTATCTACCTGCATTAACTAGTTTTAAATGTCTGCTATCTACTAAGGACGAGAGAAAATCACTCAAGGTCCAATACAATATACAAAGTGCGCTTCATTAAATTATCACATAAATGTTC
>ML781626.1:165916-179500 GCA_009831015.1 Picea engelmannii | reverse complement strand
AATATATATATATATATATATATATATATATATATATATATATAATTTCTCTGCAAAATCCTCCCCCCCAAAAGAAATATATATATATATATATATTCTCCAAAATTTCACCCCAAAATATTCCCTCCAAAATTCCCCTCCAATTGTTTTTCACCTATTTTCCCTTAAAAATTAAAAACAATTTTTACTATTTTAATTTGTTATTTACATGTTAAATACAATATTTATCATGTTTATTTATTTATCCCACATTTATTAAACATATTGACGATCCATATAATTCTAGGTATATATGTAGCCAATATACTTAGTTTTTATTCATCTCACATTCGTTATACTAACAATAATTTATATCATTTGTGTTATATATTCACAGTATTGTTTTATCTTTTTATATTGTGTTGTATCTTGGGCAATATTTTTTAAAGGATTTGGAGAAAGCTACAAGATAGAAACATTGAGAAGATATCCGAGGAGAATCTAGTGTTTCAGAGGTTAGTTATTTTTTAAATTCTTACCATTTACCAAAACAACAATTATAAGATTATCTTTGAATAACATAATATTTTTTCATGTAAAAAGTTAAAAAATCTTAAATTTGTTTAGATGTTTTCTACTTTTTTCTAAAAAATACCCAACCTTTTAAAAAAAATGAGACTTTTTTCAAAAAATCCTTAAGATTGTAAGGTAGCTAGAGAGGTAGTGGGGGGACCCAGAGGGCCCATACTGATAATAGTGAAGGCCATTCAATGTAAGGTGGACTAGGTCCACTATATTATTAAATAAGGCCCACTATGGTAGATGGATATAATAAACGAGTAGTTATATATAATAAATGTAAGAGGACTTCTTAGAAGGTTCTACTTCTAGAAGATTCCTCCTCTAGAATGTTCTTAGGTTATGGTAGCACTATATAAATGGGTTCAAGCAATGTAATGGGACATGAAGAGAATTATTGTACTTGGAGCATTACTTCAATAGGAGGATGCCCCCTCGAAGAGGCAAGTGAACAGGAGAGGATCCCTTCCATAATAGGATCCATTGTATGGTGTTTCCCTACCTCAAGAGTTTGGTACTAATATAGTGTGGTTTCCTCTATCTTGCTTTGTGTATCTACTGTGTATACAGTATTTGTGGTGATTTTATTTGTAGATCTATTTAGGAACTTAACAAAGATTTTTTGAAAACAAAAAAAGAAAAAAGTGTCAAATTTAGGTATAGTTTTTTATTTATTTTTATCTTTTTTATTGTTTTTTACTTAAATTTTATTAGTTTTGGCTCATGGTGGTTACTGGGAAATGTGTGTTCCTTAGCCGTGGGTGGGGTTGGGGCGATGCCCGACATCGCCCCATCCCGCATGTCCAAGGAATGGTCCTAGCATAAGCCCAATAAATCCATGGGTCAATTTTTTTTACATATGGGTAAAAACAATTCAATTTTTTTTAAATTAGTTTTTATATTCAATGTTTTTTTTTTAGTTTATTATAATTTGAAAGGCCTTTTTTTTTTTTTTTCTATCTTAATATAGGAAAATGGTAGGAAAGAGATTATCTATGAATATATCTAGTTCACGACCTACAATAATGGCATCCAAAAATGCAATTGGAACCTCCATGAATGTTAGGAAACAAAATGATAGCTTAACATCTGAGCTATCAAAGGCAATGAATAATGTTAGCGAGTGGAAATCTGTGGAAGGTGAAAAAAAAACAAGAATATTCTTGGTTTGTTAAAGACAATCAAGGAAACAATGAAGATCATATATATTTGTATTTTCTTGAATTAAAACATGCGGAAGGAAATTATTAGGAACTTGGCTTGTTACAAGATATATGTTTGGTTCTAGCCACAAATATTGTTTATGCACTTATCAAATAAGGGTGAACTTATATCAAGTTTAGATATTGTTTCAAATTGAGCAATTATAACAAGAATGAATGCTTTTTAGAATGATGTTCATCCATCGTTGATGACATTGAGAAAATAAATGTAATTTTTTTATTTCTATTTTTGTGTCATTTATTATTTTTAGTATCATGGTAATTTTTTAATTTTATTTAACATGAAAATGTTAAATTTTATTTTTACATTATTTTGTTGAACAACTTTCACATATGTTAGTGGGGATTTAGTCTATAAATAATGATATCATGGATGTCATCAATGCTTTTCATATTAAAAAGAGAAGAAGGAAGGAAAAATAAACAAAGAATAATGGAGGTTGAATCTGCAAGAGTAGACAGAGAAGAACATGAAACAAGAAAGAAAAATCCTCATTCTAGAAATCCTAAAAGGGTTACATTGGAAAATGAGGAAACTCCAAATGAATATTTTGTTGAGATTGGTCCCAATGATTTTATCACTCCTTCTCACAAAAGGAACAAACAAGATAAACACAAAAGAGTGATGGTTGTTGATGAGTCTATTCCTATTGATTATGAAAAAAACATTGTTTTATATGAAACATATTTAAATAATATTAGGACGAAAAAAAATGTTGATAATGTTCAAGAAGCCATCGTTAGCTCAGAGTATTATAGTGAAAGTCCTAAAGGTAGAAGAGAGATAATAACACTAGGTGTTGATCTAGAGGATGGTATTATGAAAACGACACAAAATGCCATTTGAAATAGCATGAGGATGAAAAACTTAGTTGATGATGGCCACACATTTCAGTTGAATGTGAAATAACTTTATAAACCCACAAAAGCGAAAGAAAAATATCAAATTAGAAAACTGCATCACTTGCATATTCACAATTTGAAAGCATTCATTAGGTACAATCCATATGCACATGTGGTTGACTACCTATTTCTTTTTTACCCAATGGAAGTTCCTACAAGGGAATAATTTGATAGATCAAATTTTTTTGACTACAAATATTATGTGATTGGAGGAAATCATTTTGCAGAGTCTAGAAGAGAATTGATGTAAGAATATCCCAATAATCATCTTTTTGGGACAATCAAATACATAATTTATGTTGGTTTAATAGATTCAAAATAAAAGTTATTGGCATGGGATCATAACACAAAAAATCGGTACATAACGTTTATGACCTTGATTCAAAGGGTGAGAGTTATCCATAATAAATTTTCTGAAATATGTCGTGGGGAGAGATCAAATGTTGATGTTAAGTTTTAGAAGCAATGTTGTATGCAAATAGGATTCCCACTTGACGATGAAAATACAAAAGAAAAAAATCACAAAGGAAGTGATATATTTAGAGCTGTGGATAATTGTTTTCAATTGGGATTTAGAACTGGAAAGGTATGGGATTTGATAGATGAGATATTCACCCTATGGGAAAATATTAGTATAAAAAATCATAGAGTTAAGAAGGATAAACCATTGATATGTGGCAAAAGTAAGAAAATCCATGACATAAAACATCTTCTTGATGATATAATTGTAACACCTTGGATATCAATGCAAGGAGTGAAGGATTCTAAACTTATCATAACTATACTATCACATGTTAGGTCGGGAGAATTATGAATGGAATAAATGTCTGATAAATTTAAAAAGTAAGAATGTTGAGTTATTTTTATTTATGTTAGAAAAAGAAAATTATTTTTTTCAGTTTAACATATCAGTTTAACATTATTTTTGTTTTATTTAGTCACAAGGTGTATATGAAAATACAAGAGGAAATGGTCAAGATGTTGAATGAAGAAAGTTGGGATTATGTTAAACTCAACTATCGATATTCAAGCTCTTCAGCAGTATTGAAACAATTTTGTTTTTGCATTCAAAAAGGTATGTTGATTTATTACATTCATATTATTCCTTTGCAAGTTAATTTATTTATATTTTAATAGTTATAGATATATAACTATATGTTTATTTGTTTCATTAGATATTTCAAAGAAGAATGCAGATGGAGTACCTAAAACTTTCAAAAGTTTTATTCAAAAATCCAAGTTTGAAATAGAAAGGAGACATGTTCAAAATGTTCAACTTGATGACACCCTGGATCACTACATTTGGAATGGGCTTGACATTTTTCAATATAAAGTGATATTAGGTGATTGTGAAAAACTTGCAAATATTGTTCCTAAGAAAGAATACTCCCTAGTTATTGCAGATATCACTCATGGTTATAATATCCAAAACATTGGATATGATATTGAGCCTTATAATTACCAAGCTTCCAGTGAAGTGGTTATGGGATTTACAGAAGTTACAACATCATCTTTTTGCAGATTTCTATTATTTCATTTAGACACACAACAAGGATTAATACAATCAAGCTTCAAGGGGAAAGAAAAGACAAGGATGCAGTTTATTTGGTAAGATATTGAAAGTGAATGTTCAGCAATTAAGATTTAAAAACAATTTTATTAATTCACAAGTTAATTGAATTTGCACTTATTTATGTTACAGGCACATGCCTAATATTCATATCTCCAAGAGAGAATCATTTAAACGTGATTTTGAGAGTATACATCTTGCAACCTGGAAAAAATATGATTCTTATAATTTTATTATTGCCAATGCAAATGATGGAGAGACTCCTAGCAGTATATTGGTATACAATGTTGTGGTTAGAAAGCTAACATACGAGGAAAAATATTTGAAAGGAGAGATGGTTAACATTTATCAAAAACCACAAGCATTAATTAATTATATTATAGATAAATTTTCAAATGAAGGAGATTGGGTTTTGGATTTGTTCTCGGGTTCAGGTAAGAATTATGATCTAATATTTATGAAATCATACTTCAATCTTATATTATTTTTAATTTATGTCTTTTTATATTATCCAAATTCATTATTTGTTTTTTATTTGGTGAATAGGTACAACATTAGCTTGTTTCCTACATAAATTAAGGAATTGCATAGCCATTGAAAGTGACCCAATGTAGTGCAGTTTTATTCAACAAAGAATTTATGTTATTCCAACTCTTCCAGGTGAAATGCAAGAAGTTGGCTTGAGGAAAGAAGATTTTAGTGAATTAAAGGTGGAAAAATTGTTAAAGTAACCTCAAGTACCATTAGGAGGAATGATTCGAAAGGATCACTTTGGAGAACTTGCAGAGATCAAAGAACCAATGGAATAACAAAATGACACAATGGACGCACGAAATGGCATCGAACAAGATGATAATATGTCTATTGAGAATGATGAATTTGGGATATATGATATTTTTGATTAGTTTAAATAATCCTTTGAAGACTATGCTCAATTTTGCAAGTTTTTGATGAGCTATAACTGTAATGATTTGACTTTCATATTTTAAAATAACAATAAAGATATATTTATTATTATTTTCCGATGGATCTTTTTATTGTTTTTTCTTTCATTTTATTTGTATGTGAATCACTATACATTGGAAAATTTTATTAAATGTTGTCATTTTTTTACTTCAAATGTATAAAAATATGAAAGAAATGATCATTTTTTATAAAATTTAGACTTTTTTTGTTCAATTATGTCCATAAAATTGTTTTATTTGACATGTTATTTTAAGGAATATGTACCAAAATGTATAGGTTTTTTATTATATATGGCTATAAAATGTGTATATTTTTGCTAAGTATTAAAAAATAGTGTTATTTAACTACAATTTTTATTTATTTATTGAAGTAAAGGTAAACAATATGTTAAAAATGATGTTTTTCACTATATTTAAAAAGTATGGAACAATAAATTAACTAAGGAGACAAAATTATATGAAAAATCGTAACTTCAAAAAAGTAAATGGCAAAAAATATTTTTAAGATTGAAAGAAGCATGAAAAAATTACTAAAAACATCGTTGAATAAAAAAGATATATTTAGTAAAAATTGAAAATAGATGAAAAATAAGCATTTAAAAAAATAATGTAGAAACATTGTGGATCGAAAAATTTAAAATATTGAAAACCAACTAAAAATGGAGAGGGGTGCTACCGGTAGCACCATTTTTAAAAACAGGGTAAAAAATTGGACCCCCAAATAAACGAGAGCTATGTAGATTTCTTGTTAATTTGGTAACTATGTTTAGTCTATGAAATAACTAAAGAATCCAATTCCCAAATGCTCCAAATTCTAGAGTATGTTGTTTATGAAACCCTGATGATGATAAGATTTACTCTAAGTACCAAGAATTATCATAGTATGAAATAGAGAAGTTGTTGAGTAATATATTATCCCTAGATACCCCATTACCAACTGGTTCATCTCCATTCAAATCCACCATCTGCCCTAAACTAACCAGCAAGGCATTTTCCATGATTTGTCAGGTTTTAGGGTAAGAACATGATAGAGTAGTGGATGAGACCATTTTAGGGCTTGTTTCTATATTACTTCCACTGAATTCAATCACCCTCACAAAATTTTATTATTCTCAGTTCCTACAAGAAGTTATAAATTTCAAATTATCAAATTTACACATCACTAAGTCTTTTAGGTACCAAGCCTACTTGGTGCACTTCATACTATTCAATAATTCTTCCTTTTTTGAGATATTTGGGATCAAAACAAAGGATTATTCACGTAAAACCAAACTAGTAATTGAGTGGACCAAGGAGGTGAGGAAACGAGACCAGAATAAAGGCTCCATCCTTTATGTAAACAAGTTCATGAGTGCATGATACATTCTTCTCCTTGACACTCAACCTCCTAGGATGTTTTGTGAGTTTTAAAAGATATTGTAGTTGAGCAAAGATACCATATTGGGATATCGGTACCTGCCTAAGGATCACACCATCATTAAAGTATATGGTTTTGAACAGGAGCCATACAAGCTGCCATTTTTACTAACTCCGAGAATATTTTCTTTGGAATACAATAGACAAAGGTTCCTTTCATATCAATTTCATGTTTCCTAGCATAATCAAGCCATCACATTCAAGTTGCCTCAAGAGGTTGTCCCTTTTTTGGTAAATATTAGAACTGCTCTAGCTATTATAGAATAAGTGCTACAACCATTGGATTTTTAAAAATGAAGTAAATGGTTGTATGACCTACATGGTGTGATTTCAGTGAGAAGGAACATGTACAAGCATATACCTAATTGTTTAGTGGAAAGAACTAATAACCTAGATTAATGGGAAGACATTAAACAAATTCTAGAAGTAGAGGTCCAAAATAAAACTAGTACCACTGAGTAAATGGACCAATCCAATGTAATTCAAACTCCTCAAAAACAAGAATTACAACTTAGAAAGAGGAAATTTTCATGCATGCATTCTGAAATTCATATTGATGATAAAATTAGTGAGAAGCTAAGAAAAAACACTAAAGGTGATGAATAATTAGACTTAGAGGGGATATTAGCTGAGTTTACAAGAGAAGGGAAGGGTATATTGCAAATCATACAAGGATCAAGTGAAGCTAGTTCAACCTCAAAGGGGTTTGATATCATTATTGATCATCTCATTTCATCACTATTGTCAAGACCAGAATATTCGCAAACCTCTAGAGTTGAAGGAACTTTTAATATTCCATCCTCACTATTTTCATAGTATTTGGATATAAAGAGAAAATATTAAGGGGTGAAAAAGGAATTATATCCTCAGTCTTGGGGAGAAAACATAGATCAAACAAAATTACTATCTGTTATGGATTACCATCATGGTATATTCAATTTGGTTGTACTATAGTCAATGGTACTTAAGAATCCTTTTCCTGCAGATTACAAAGACACTCAAATGAGAGTAAAGATTTAGGTTATCCACCCCATGGATATGATTGAATTGCACCAATAAACAAGTGTTAAGTTGTATAAATGGGTCTTGAAATCCTATTCCAGTGAGAGGAAGATGGAAAATGTTGTAATGAAAATAGAGAAGTAGTTGATGTAGGAGAGGGTGGCCACTAAATCCAATAGAATTTCGATTAATGAGTTGGAGAGGAATATTATTTCCCTAGGATCAGATCCTAAAAATATGATTGTTGTAGGAGAACTAATCAAAGAGAAGGATAACAAGACTAATATCCTCAAGAAAAAAGATAAATGTTCTTGATGTACAACATGGTCATACTGTAGAGATATCGGATATTCATGAGGAAAATGATCATCTTTACTAACAACTATTGGAAAGTAGAAATATCATAGAAAAACTACAAGCTCAAATTGAAACCTTCAAAGATGAGAAAACTCAATGATTGTAGGAATCCAAGTCAGTTACATGAAAATAGAGAAGCAGTTGATGTAGGAGAGGGTGTCCACTAAATTCAATAGAATTTAGATTAATGAGTTGGAGAGGAAGATTATTTTCCTAGTATCAGATCCTAAAAATATGATTGTTGTAGGAGAACTAATCAAAGATAAGGATAAGAAGACTAATATCCTCAAGAAAAAGATAAATTTTCTTGATGTACAACATGTTCATACCCTAGATATACAAGATATTCATGAGGAAAATGATCATCTTTACCAACAACTATTGGAAAGTAGAAATAGCATAGAACAACTACAAGCTCAAATTGAAACCTTCAAAGATGATAAAACTCAGTGAATGCAAGAAGCCAAGTTAGTTAATGTGTAGATTGTTCCATTAGACCTAGTGGAGGACTTATCAAAATTCATGGTTGATTTGAGTGGGAAGGAGATCAAGTTGGACACTATCACAAACCAGTTCAAATAGAGACCAAGGTATAAGAACTGGAATATCAAGTGAAGAGCATACAACTATGTTTGGAACAAACCAATGCTTCTAAAGAGGAAGCTCAGAATGAAGAAAATAAAATGAAGGAAAGGGTGATATGGAGACTAGCCATGAAATGAGATAAGCATATCATTTTGGATGCTATAGCTTTAACATTATTTTACCCTAGTGTAGGATGATATTGATTCCATCATCATAATCTTGAAAGACATAAAAGGAAAATTAAATGAGTTGGAGAATAAACTTGATTTTGCAACTGATATAATAAAGTTATTGAACGACAGAACTAAAGAGGAGTTGAAGGATTTGCAATTCAATGACATAACTAGAATTGAATGGATGAAGAGTCATTACAAAAAGGATATTCCTGGAAAATTCAAAAACTAAGTTCCATGAGGTTATGAGGGAAATCTCTACTTTTAAGAAGATTCTTAGTGATGTAGTCAAGCATGGATTACCATCATTCTAGAATGAAAATGGGGATTTGTATCCAATGAGAAATTATCATAAGTTATTAGAAGACAGGAGGAACAATGACAACAAGTTTGAAAAACTTGATGGCACTTTGAGGGGGCAAGATGTAGTAGAATTATTGGCAGGGGATTTTGAGTTGTTGCACAATGTGAACATGATTTACATGAAATTATATCCCTTAGTTTATGAGAAATACATTGTTTTGGATGAGGCAGTAAGGAACCTGAATGATCATAAGTATCTTATGGGAAAATATTGGAAAATATCATGTCAATTTCATAAATTACCATTAGCAAGACAAGGAGAATCTAGTGGAACCTTCCCAACTCCCTAAGCGGATATTTTACTCTATATTTTTTCATGTACATTAATTTTTACCTAAGTAATATTATGATATAATTGAATGTATTAAGCATGAGTTTGTCCTAAGTGCTTTATGAAGCTTTAATAGGAATACCTTGTATGTTTTATTGTCTTGTTATTATGAATCCATCCATCCATCCCCTTTAAATTGAAAATTTATGATACATATGGGAATTGAAGGTGTGTTAAGAGTTGGACATGCATTTTCATAATGCCCTAATTTCATGTAGTTTTAAGCATTTTTTCCTGTATGCATTTTTTTCATTTACAAAGAAATTTTTAACCTTTATGCACAATAGAGGGTTTTTGGTTTCAAAATTTTTATAGCTCAAAATGCCAATATCATGCATTTTTTACATTGGTCTATTCATTGACACCTTTTCCAAAAACTTTTGTTGAGATTCATCTTAAAAAAAAAAAAAATCCATGGTGTACGCGCCCTGCTACATATGCAGCGCATGCACATACGCTAGTTGCATGCCTGACAGCTCACGTATACTCTAAAAATTGCAAAAATTAAAAAATAAATCATGCTTTTGAGTAAAGTTTATAGGCTATGTCAGGTTTCCTAACCATATTACCTCATGTATCCCTTCTAACAATGAATTAACTATCTTGTGTCCATATAAAAGGGGCCCTAGGGGGGTAATTTGGATATATCAAAGAAGAGGCAAGAGAACTCTGTCAAATTTTCTTCCTTGTATTCCGATACTTTTTGCATCTTTCTTTGAGTTTTATACTCAAAATTTCGTTCCATCCATCCTCCTTATACCATCCAATCTTTTCCCATATATTGGCATGTTGGTGGTGAGGATGGCACATTGGGAATAATGTACTTGGATTCAAAGTAGAAGAACCCAGGCAAGGTTCGTGGAGTGACATTGGAAAGATTCAGGTTGTAACTTCCAATATCATTATCAATAAAATAGAAACTTCTTTTCCAAGATATTTATGTATTTATGTTTGTGTTTATGAACGATTTTCATGAATAACTAACCTTTAGATGATTTTGTTAGTTATGCATATGTTGTCATAATTTGTTTTGTGAATTTGTTTCAGGCCAGCTTTGGGAGGAGGCTTGCAATCTTGTAATGGATAGAAACAAGAAGGGATCTACAACAAATGGAAGGAATCAAGGCACACTGATCCGTAGGATCTTTTAAATGACTATGGTTGAGTTTTAATTTTGCATGTGTTAATTAACCATTTAATAAACTTAGTGAAAGAATGAGGAAAAAAAAGAGGAATTATAATAGCCATATACACATTTGCATATCTGAAATGAAAGAATAAACAACAAACCATAACATGCAGATGATAACGGAGTTCGACACAACTTTGCCTACATCTCCGGGCCTTTGTCTCTGTCGGGGAGGCTTCCTTATTTCTGTTCAAATGCTCAAAATTACATCGCTGCAATGCCAAATGGCTACAAGAATGATCTGGTCATGTTCTCCCAGATCTCTAGAACCCTACAAAGAAAATGGCACGCAAAACGGACGTCTGGAGCTCCCAGAAATGATCCGACAGTGTCTCCTTCTCAAAAGCTTCACTGCATCAACATGGCTTTGGCTTGGCTTTTCTTCAGCATAACTCTACTCTGACTGCCCTCTAATGGCCTCAAACAGGCCTAGTTTATATAGCCTTGAAGTTGGTTTCTCATCTCCAACTTCCTCCAAGAATTTGGCTTCCAAAAATGCCCAATATCCCCCAAAAATGGAGAGAATCAACTAATAATAGGCACATTAATAATAAAAATAAACAAATTTTGTTTAAAAAAACCCACTTTTATAAAGTTTATTGGCGCTAGCCCCTCCATTTGTTTGTGCACCCTCCATTCTCGGTCATATGTTTGCCCATCTGGCCGAGTGCTCATGCGTTGGCCCTTTCCATTGGCTCCAGCCCCGGGTCCTGTGGTCTATCGCATGGAATCTCTAGCTTGTTTGTTATAACCCCCGTGCTATTACATAGGTAACGGCCCCGGGTCGTATGGGCCGCCCGGAGACCAAGGGCCAGGCCCTATCATGAATACCTGCCGATCCATGCCACTCACCTGGTCATATGACACAGCAATACCACCAAGGGTTGGGGCTAGGCCCCGACCCTTTTCCCACCGACGAAACCTCCGACCGAATTCAAATAGTTTTCGCGCCGTAATCATAACAAGAAACACCATGGGGGCAGGTAGTTAGCCCAGCCCCACCGGTCCACTGCCCACTGGTAGTTCGCGGGTTCGACCCCCGGCCATGCCATAACCAATTTTTATATAACAACCAACGAACCAATCTCGGGGTGGCACGTGGAAACCCTTGACTGGGCCACGTGGCACCTCATCAACCAACCGATGAATTCCACGCATCAACTGATGATTCGCCCATGTCGCCTGCCATGTCAACTGTCGTACTACCCTGTCAACCTTCCCTGTCAGCCTGCCACATCATCTGTTGATGTCATCCCTGCCACGTGTCACCCTTTCAGTGGTGACACGTGTCATCTTCGGATAGGTCCAGCTGTACGCCAAACCAACAAATCAAACTTTGCCATTTGTCATCACCTGAGGCTGCCACATGTCATCTGCTGGAGTTTCCACATCACCTATATGGACCATACGGTCTGCACAGTCAGCATGACACGTGGACTGTATGGATTGTACAGTCATCCCCCTTTTTTGCTTATTTGACTTTTTAGACAGAACACGATATCTTCTCCATACGGAGCCCGTTTGAAGAAGTAAATATACCGTCGGAATCAGGAAGACGAGACGGATGAAATGGCATAGGTTTCTTCACATTTCGATCACTTTCATTTTTGAGCATTTTTCAAGCCCTATCAGGCTTCTATATCCGGTTTCGGATCACACTTCCCAACAAAAAGACCTTTTGGTCCCCAAAAGGTTACTAACTAGTAAACAAGCTCGGGATAGGCCACCCAAGTTGCGCTCTGTCTCTGAACTCTGTCCTGTGCACCTATCTCATCAAGATCAACTGTAACACAATCATGACAACTGACAGTACATTATTAGCCATTTGAATCCTGTTACATCTTACTAAAGCCACTATCATCCATGTAGAAAACATTGCTAATGACAGCATAAAAAAGATGACTGCAAATGAACTGATATACTTGAAGTATCTGCACGACATGAGTTTATCTTGAAGCAACTTATGATTGATTTTCCATTCAACAACCATGTCTTGTTCTTGCTAAAGATCAATTACTTCATTTGAAACAATTATTGGTTTGTTTCATGCTTGCACTGCCTTCGTTAATTGTTCCATTGTTTGAAGTGTTTTATTTTCTTTTGCTTTAACATGATGAGCATGAACCACATAATCATGACGTGCTTTAGTGAATTGATATTGATTCTTTGTCCTGTAGAAGATTGCCTTACGATCATACAAATATGGGCTACCTAAGACCATTCTACATTCTCTTAACAAAACTACATCACACGTTACTTCGTCCACATACTTAGATGAAATTGCAAATTTGATTGTGCACTACTTTGTTATGTGCATCTGATGATGATTGCTTATCCATTTAAGTGTGTAAGGCTTATGATGAGTTTGTGTTTTTAACCCCAATTTCTTAACCAAATCTTATGAGATTAGATTAGATTGATATCCACTGTCAATTAGTGTGTCTATCTTAGTATGTCACATGATTACCCTTATATGAAACAACTTGCTTCTACAATCAATCTCTTCACCAAATTTACCTATCATACCAACCAATGAAATCTTAGATTCATCACCTGAATCCGATCCCAAGTCTGTAGGTTTTGATATCGTTGCCACTGTTTGTGTTCCCTTCTTTTCTTTGAACCACTTTGGCCTCTTCTCAGGATGCAACTTCCAAAATTTGTCCTCATCATGTCCCTCTTTCTTGCAATGCTTGCAAGAGGGCTTTCCTTCCTTCTTTGTCACAACATTTGCATTCTTGTCATGCTTTTTCCTCTTGTCATCTTTCCTTGAAAACGACGATTCCCCTGATAGACCTGCCTTCCTTGCTTCAATATACGTAGCTTGAACAGAAACCTCATCAAGGTTAGTGGGTCCAAACATGAAAACAGTGTTTCTAATATGCGCAGGCAAACCTCCTATATACTTCATAAGGGTTTCTTGTGTTTGCAAAGGAATGTCTAACATTA
>ML781626.1:126476-165864 GCA_009831015.1 Picea engelmannii | reverse complement strand
AGGGTTTCTTGTGTTTGCAAAGGAATGTCTAACATTAATGCCATTTTTCTAAATCCATCGGTGTATTCTTGCACTGTTTTTCCTTTTCTTAGTTTTAAAGATTGCCATTCAATTATTGCTTTTTCTTTATAACCCAAAGGATAAAATTGTTTCCTAAGTGAAGAAATAAAATTCTTCCATGATGGAAATACATTACCCACATCTTGTGTTCCATTTTGCAGTTTTCTTTGCCACCAGATAAGAGTTGTACCTGCAAGTCTCAAAGATGCCAATTTAATTTGTGTGGACTCATCCTTGATATGATGCACACTGCAGTATACCTCCATTTGTCTGATCCAGTTATCAAGTTTTTCTGCATTTACTTCACCATCATATATGGGCAACTCAAATTTTACATCTAGTTTCAACAATGGCATTTCATGTTTATGCTTATGAACATTTTTCTTTCCACTAGATTTAGAACTTGAACTTGAAGAAGAAGGAGAAGAAGGAGTTTTTGATGGAGGCGAAGGAGGAATGTGAGGATGGTCCTCTTCCTCTTCACTTTTTCCTTTTGAAGAATTACCCAAAACTGGTTGCTTCCGTTCTAAATAATCTTCGTACAAAACTGTCACCATCTCCGACATAGCATGGAATGTTTTCCGGAACTCTTTCTCTTCTTTAGAAATCAATTCTTCCGATGCCATCTTCTCACTATGAGAATCTCTTTTTATCAATCCAATTAATGGATTCTCTGCAACAAGCTCGCCTTCACCATGCTGTAGCTTTTCCCTGGTTAACATGGAAATCTCAAATACAAATGTCAACTAGCTCTGATACCACTTGATCCGTAGGATCTTTTAAATGACTATGGTTGAGTTTTAATTTTTCATGCATTAATTAACCATTTGAGAAACTTAGTGAAAGAAGGAGGAAAAAAAAGAGGAATTATAACAGCCATATACACATTTGTAGATCTGAAATGAAATAATAAACAACAAACCATAACACGCAGATTGATAACGAGGTTCGACACAACTTTGCCTATGTCTCTGGGCCTTTGTCTCTGTGGGGGAGGCTTCTTTATTTCTGTTCAAATTATCAAAAGTACATCACTGTAGTGCAAAATGGCTACAATACTGATCTAGTCATGTTCTCCCAGATCTCTAGAACCCTGCAAATAAAATGGCATGCAAAACGGACATCCGGAGCTCCCAGAAATGATCCAACAATGTCTCCTTCTCAAAATCTTCACTGCATCAACATGGCTTTGGCTTGGCTTTTCTTCAGCATAACTATGCTCTGATTGCCCTCTAATGGCCTCAAACAGGCCTGGTTTATATCGCCTTGAAGTTGGTTTCTCATCTCCAACTTACTCCAATAATTTGGCCTCCAAAAATGCCCAATATCCCCCAAAAATGGAGAGAATCAACTAATAATAGGCACATTAATAATTAAGAAAAACAAATTCTGTTTAAAAAAACCCACTTTTATAAAGTTTATGGGCACTAGCCCCCTCCATTGGCGCATGCACCCTCCATTCTCAGTCATATGTTGGCCCATGTGGCCGAGCGCTCGTGCGTTGGCCCTTTCCATTGGCTCCAGCCCCGGGTCCTGTGGTCTATCACATGGAATCTTGGGCTTGTTTGTTATAACCCCCATGTTATTACATAGGTAACGGCCCTGGGTCGTATGGGTTGCCCGGAGACCAAGGGATAGGCCCTATCGTGAATACCCACCGATCCATGCCGCTCGCCCGGTCATATGACACAACAATACCACCAAGGGCTGGGGCTAGGCCCCGACCCTTTTCCCGCCGAAGAAACCTATGAACAAATTCAAATAGTTTTCGCGCCGTAATCATAACAAGGAAAACCATGGGGGCGAGTGGTTAGCCCAGCCCTGCCGGTCCACTGCCCACCGGGAGGTCGCGGGTTTGACCCCTGGCCATGCCATAACCAATTTTTATATAACAACCAACGAACCAATCTCGAGGTGCCATGTGGCAGCCCTTGACTGGGCCATGTGGCACCTCATCAACCAACCGATGAATGCCACATGTCAACTAATGATTCTCCCACATCACCTGCCACATCAACTGTCATACTGTCCTGTCATCCTGCCACGTCATCTGCTGACATCATCCCTGCCACGTGTCACCCTTTCAGTGGTGACACGTGTCATCTCCGGATAGGTCCAACTGTACGCCAAACCAACCAATCAAACTCTTCCATGTGTCGTCACCTGAGGCTGCCACGTGTCATCTGTTGGAGTTTCCACGTCACCTATATGGACCGTACGGTCTTCACAGTCAGCATGACATGTGGACTGCACGGACTGTACAGTCATCCCCCTTTTTTGCTTGTTTGAATTTTTAGACAGAATGCGATATCTTCTCCATATGGAGCTCGTTTGACGAAGTAAATATACCACCGAAATCAGGAAGACGAGACAGACACAATGGCATAGGTTTCGTCGCATTTTGAGCAATTTTCAAGCCCTATCAGGCTTCTGCATCTGATTTCGGATCACACACATTTCGATATTTTCTACCTTCCCTTAAGTATCATTAGGTTTTTGTTGGATTTCGGTAGAATAGAAGCATTTATATATTATAAGGTGTCAAAGATCTGCCTAGTCACTAGACCCAGATTAGGGAGATTTTTCCCCATAGCATAATTGGTGACTCCACTAGGGAGTCTCTCTAGGTTCTTGTTAGGATATTTTTGTTTTGCTTGAATTTTTTTTTTTTTTAGTGTTATGAGTATGTTTGGGTCTCTGTGACATCCCCAAAAATAAATTATTTTTAAAATTTAAAATTGGTTGGAAAATTGTTCTATTTTTAGTAAATTCGAATTTGGAAAAAATTTGTCATTTATGGCAATTACGAATTTCGAATTTGATAATTGTAATAAATTATTATGACTGTTGGACAGAGATTTGATTTGACCCAACTAACTATTTAACTGTGACACTTTTATGAAAATATAATATTTTATATTAATTGTAGGAGACAAATGGAACAACCATGTTAAAAATCAGCACACCATAACTCCATGAGTGGGGAACATGTTGGAACTACCTCTGGGATGATTGTTACAAGTGGAAAATCAGAGATTTGGCCATTGGTAGCCCCTGAAAATCAGAGATTTAGAAAGATGTGAAAATTCCCAAGGGGGAAGAAAGACCTAGACAAAAAGGATTGTTTTATTATATAGCATATATGAGGAGGCAGGACGTTGTCTAATATGCTAGGAAAAAGAGACTATGGATTTTCTTATTGTTATGATCACTATGGTTTGAGTGTGAGGCAAGAGGAATCTGTTGGAGTTGAAGGACATTGTTGAGGAGGATTTTTCCAAGTTCACCCTCATGGATTCATGGTCAGGCTAGGGGGTGAATCGACAAGTAAAGTTACTGCCTAATCTATGGTTGGGAGGAACATGGTTGTTCCCATTTGTTATCCAACAACTGTTCATATATGTTATCTTATTCTTTCTTTGGTAGAATGATATATGATTTGATAGCTAGTGGAAGGTATCTATTTTATTATGGTTAGAAGTATGATTATGGACTAAAATTTGATCAAATGTTGTTTGACTTAAGGGCTTACGGAATGCTTCTAAATTGGAATTTAGACGAATTAACTCTGTTTATTAAATTTGCAGAATGAATGTTATTTCATTTGATCTAATAGCTGAAAGGGAATACCTGGATAATACTGGAAGAGGTATTTCTACAGATTAAGTTATTGTTGGAGTAGACTAAACTGTAGGATAAACCCTTATAGGTTAATTACTTGCATTGAATAAAATTTCTATTTATCTTAGTTATCAATAGAATTGTGATATTGAGAAGTTAAGAGATGCATCTAAATTAAGAATACCAATACTATATAACTTCAAACAGCATAGGCACGAGATGGTGAAGAATAGGAAATCAACTAAAGGGATAGTATCTTCTTATGTTGTCGTAGATAAATACAAAGAGTGGTATCATCTAATCAAGCGTATTCTATAGAGAAAACTACCCAAACAATACTTATTATGAAATGACATAATGAACATACTTGTATATATATGTCAATGATTATATATATGTATATATATAGACTATACAAATGATTTCATAGATATATATATATATATATATAAATGATTATGAATATATGCATAAGATGCTAGTACAGGATTTCTGATATATTCGACATCTAAATCATTCATATAACAAGTCTCATCGAGACTTGAAAAGTAGAAGTAATTCCAACAAATCTTCCATTAATTACAGTAATGTTTTATATCAATAGTGCATGAGAAAAATTATTGTTATTCAAATGCTTATGAAGTTCAAAATAAGAAAATCCTATTTCAATAGAGGTTTTTCCTTTTAAGACAAAAAAATGAATTGTACAGTCAAGAAGTTGTTACAGACATTTGGTATAAATTCCATGATATCTATGCCCCAAGACAAACCCTTTTTTTCTAATGGATATTGAGTACGTTGTAAAATGAAACTCGAGTACCTGCACAGGAGCCTCTCTAGAATGATCTGAATACTTTGAATGTGCATAGGCCTATAAAGGAATTAGGAGAAGTTCTTAATTAGGTTTTAAGTAGTCATTAAAAAATTCAAAGATGGCATATATTATAATCACTCGGACAAAACAACTTCAAAGAAGTAATGTAAATAAGTGTAAATATTTCACTTAGCTTGTGATGTTGGAACAACATCATCCTCTCGCCTTATATCAGTGAGGTATTCACCCATGAACCCAATGGGTGGAGCGTACCAATAATCGTTTGATGGGTACCCTCACAGTTAAAGGAAAAGGGTCCCATCATTAGCTCATAGAAATCCAACTTAACTAATTGATTCAGAAAGGACATAATCAAGAACAATCGTAAACCATAATCATAAGTGACACACATCATGAAATGTACTCCACTGTGAATGCATAGTTTTGGATTATAGACTGTGCTAGGGGATTTCTTCCATCTTATTCTTCAATTAGTTTCAGGAAATGAAGACCTAGAACCACATGGAAATTCACTAATATCCTTTCCTCCCAAAATGAATTACACAGTGGGGATCGAAATTTCATATATCTTCTTGTACAAACACGAACATGATAGTGGAATAAATCCCTGACTTAAACAAATCTTACATAGTAGCCAAGAAACATCACACAGTGTAGAGAGTCGAGCTATGACTTAATCATCTCGAATATGGGTACGCAAGTTAAAACCATTCGGTATCTACAAAGTTTACAGTGGAATATAACCAATAATAAGCAACAAGAGTGAATCCCTCACCTGGATGTCAAACACTCATGAAGAAAGTTTTGGGTCGCACAGGGATATTGACATTGGGTTTTTCCAGGAGGATCTTTGATAAAATTTAAACCATGGTGTGGAAAATATCAGGTATGCTGTGACCATTTCCCAATCAAATACCAGGTTACACCTTAGTGAAAACCACTAAGGTGTTGTAGGTGGATAGAACCCTACCATTATTCTTGAAACCTTTCCCAAAATTGATAACTAGAAAACCACCTATGTAGAAGACCACCGGAATAATGGAATTGGGAGAAGTGAACACCTACCTCACAAGAAAGGTAAAAGAAACCCTAAATCACCACTACTTAACTATACATTGCACAGGAGCTACTCTAGTGAGATTCTGTCTCAAGAGGAAGAAAGTCACCAAACAAATGATAGGAATAAATTGAAAAATGAAAATGGATTTTGGAGGAGGGGTTGGTACCGTGAGGATACTAGAGAGACGCAGACCATTAAGAACTTAAAAAAATTAACTTAACCAAAGACATGAGGGATGAGACATTATGATAACTACCTAAGAAAAATTATAACCAGTCTCATACAAGTGCAGGATGCGAACGAGGGCGGTTCTTACCTGTGCAGTGCAACAGGGCACGGGACACCTGGGGTTTTCTCCACCGACACTCAGGATGAAACATACCACTATGTTCATAACAAAGAGGAATAATGGATATCGCGTAGGGTAAAATGCCGAAATTGATTCACAAGGAAATGTAACAATGGTTCGTCTTGGTAACTACCCGAAATGGTTTAGAGGAGACTATGCTTTAGTACTACACCATGTGACACGACGGAGGTGGCCAGTCTACATTGGTCACTATGACCGATAAATAACTCCTAGTACTACGACCTTTAATGGATTGACAAGAAATTTAACTTTACATGTGACACTCTTGTCCCATCTTCTTCTCCTTTTATTGAAGGATGTGAAGTGCAGTTAAGTAGGTTCACACCCTTTTCCAAATTGCCCCTCCTATTCAGGCGATGTTGTTACCTTGTAGACCTGCCACCCTGTCAGATCAGAGGAGTAACTAATTCATCAGAAAAGGGTAATGATTTCCTAACAGGTGGATAACCAAATAATAGGTCATTAACAATTAAGTTAAACCACTACCAAAGTTCTCAAGACTAGTACTCGATCATGTAAAAGTAAGGTATTATCCCTTTGTTTTAAACCTGAAGTAATATGATTGAATAAACATTCCTTTAGCAAGGGTGTAAGTGCATAAACTTTATAGGTCATGAGTTGCAACCATACTCAAGGGTGAGGGTGATGTCTCGTGGATAACCCCCTTGTTTACCTATACTAAGGGTTATGTATAAAGAGGAGATGAATTTAAAGGCCTTAAAATAATATGGATATTTTTAATATGGGAATTGGTAACACTATATGAAAAGGGATGCCAATAGTATAAGTCTTGTAGGTTAATAACCGTTAGTAATCTTTAGAATATTCGAGGGTATAGTATTGTTTCCCTGACCCTTATGGGTAGATTTTTCCTATGTAGTGTTAAATAATTCAGAAGGGAAATCAGTAAGATGATAAAGCTAGAATGTCGTATTGATAACTGGTAAATAAAAACATCTTGTGATATATTTATTAGCGATGTGTACTGCATGCAATAACTATAATTCTTTCATGTTAAGTTGTTCGAAAAAGAAGAGGTTTAACGTCCTAAGATATTTTATTTTTTTTCTTATCACTTATTTTGGGAAATTTGGGGATCATTACATATGGTATTGGAACAAAGGTTACAACACTGGAACTGAATAGGGCCACATTATATGTTTAACATATATTACGATCTATGCAAAACTAATAAATCTTTTTGTTACAAATAGAAAACATTTCTATTTTGTGTGAATTATGGAAGCTCAGGATGACGCAGAAATCATAATGGAAGGAAATACAGAACAGGGACCCCATGGAGATCCAAGATAGAATAGTGATGGAAGATATCCTATGGAAGTACTGGAAACAATAAGGAATCTTATTGTTGAGCTGCAGGTTTTCAAAGAAGACAATGAGAAATTGAAGAAAGCACAACAAGAACAACAAGAGATAAATGAAGTTATGCTATGTAGTATAGTGACTAAGAAAATACCAAAGGACAATAACCATGATGAAGAGGTCAACAAAAGGGCCTCCAAGAAATCTGGGTCAGAAACAGAAGAAGGAGACAGTTCGTCTGAAGGAACACCTTCAGCTGAAGACAAAATTAAAACAGACAGGAAAAGAAAACAAGTACACCACCTTGAAGGAGAATTTAAAAATATTAAACCAGCTACCTTTGATGGAGAATCAAGAACAAGAAGTTGATGCATGGTTGTTGGACATCAAAAAATACTTCCATATCTACAACTATTCCAACAATATGAAGGTCAGAATGGCCATCTGCAATCTGAAAGGTGATGTAGTAGAGCGCACGACCACCACCTCATCGCACTCCTTCTTAGAGGATCGTTCAAATTCCCCTTTTGAGCCGAATTATATCATTCGATTCCCTACTAGAATCTTTGATGAAAACCCAATCCACAGGTCCTTAATTTTCCCACACGGCTCTTCTGCACTTAACTGTGAACTCCCTCAATGTAATTTTGGGTTTCAGAGTTTCTTATTTTCTGATGTCGAGAGTTCCTGTCCTCTCGAACTCCTGAACTCTGATTCATTGATGTGCTCCCTTCCAGCCTTAGCCCCTCCTGGCTATGCCTCCTAATCCATATGACTAGTCCTCGTAAGACCACAGTCTTATCTCCGTATCGAGATTTGGGATTTCGCGACCCTCTATGTCACGAACCTCTGTCCCCACAATCTCTCGATCTGCCAATTTTCCGACACGACACTTTATGCGTTAGCCCTCCTGGCTAAGCCCTTGGCCCATATGACCACTACTCCCTGTGACTGTAGTCTTATCTCTCGTATTGGGTTTTCAGACATCACAGTGACGAAATGCATAAACACTTTGTACACAGGATTCCCGATATTTCGACTCGCGATTTCTTGATTGATGATTCTCCTTTCAGGACTTTCCTGAAGATTTTCCTCACTACCACGCATCCCCTCAAGATGGATGGTCATGATCTCTTATGGGGTTTTGCGAATTCAAATGTTCTGGAAGTCTTGTCCTCTGGACTCGCGAAACGTCAAACTCTGATGTGCCAAAATACCAACGGGCGCTCGATCTCCACCACACGTCTCCACAAATGGACGGCTCATATTCACTCTTGGTATTTCGAGACTTGAAGTGTCCTAACTTTCTCGAACTCGAGAACTCCAATACCCCGAGTTTCGATATCCCGATAATCCAGCTCTTTCAGGACTTTCACCCTCCTCTTCACGAAGCTAAACCTCGTGCAACTCCCAACCGATCTGACGGCTATCGGGTATTTCGCTCTAGATCTGATGGTTCATATCCGTCCTTCTTCCTGTGTGCTCCTCCTACTCCTTCCTGGATGTAGAAACCAATGGTCCATATCTCTTTCTCCAGCCGATCCGATGGCTACTATGCTCCCTCTTGAGCTTCTACACTTTCTTTCGGAACTTGGAAGAATTTCTAGTTCTCAAAGGCCCTGACCTTTGTTATGGTTCCTCCTGCAAGCTCTCGGCTTTAAGCCTCGCCTTCATTCTCCATGACGTTGTTCCTCCTAATATTTTTCCCTTGAATCCCCAAGGGATTCTTTGGCTTCTGCACATCCTTGCAGAGTCCTCACACAATGTGCTATCTCTTCTGAGCTTCTCCTCTCGAATACTCAAGGGATTTCAACGTCTGCACTTCTGCAGAGTCTTCGCGCACACACATTGTTGTCTCTTCTGATATTCTCAAATGCTCATACCCCTAAGGGATTTTATCCTTCTTTCTACCATAGATGGAGAATAGTTGGATGCCCTCCTAGCTATCCCTCTTCTCAAGCAACCTCTTGTTGAGTCTGCAAGGTGTTCAGCAACCTTGTGAAGATCCTTCAGTGGATTCTTCCTCTAAATTAAAAAACTTAAAAAATTATCTTCTCTCCTCTGTTCCTATATGCACACCTACTCAATTCCCACCTGGAAGAGTATCCTTTCATAGAACGTCTAGCAGTTCTGTCCCCTTCTGTGCACCTATGAAACTGCTCAATGCCCACCTGGCAGAGTTCTCAGAATCCTCAGTGATTCTAGTTCCTTCTGAACTCACAGTAGAGTTCTTCCTCTGTGCACTCCTTGCACCTGCTCAATTCCCCCCTGGTAGAGCATCAAGAATCCTTAGTGATTCTGACTTTTGAAGAACTCACAACAGAGTTCTTTTCAATGTGCCTCCGTGCATATGCTGAATGCCCACTTGGCAGAGCTTCACATAACTCCTCAGAGATTCTGTCTACAATTGTGTATCTCCTACACAACATTTGATCTAGGTGGATATTGGTGGCCACCCACCTATTCCACTTGGAACCCCACCATTTCTTCTTTCATTTTTTCAGTTTTCGCACAGTTTACTATTTTTAGCAGTTTTTTGGGGTCCTGAACTTCCAGGGCCATTTTGAGGCCCTAAACAATGTTTTTTTGGGTATGTTGCTGTCGAAAAATAACATCTAATAATGCTATTTTGTCTCTAGAATTGTAGGCCTTGGATAGATCTCTCCAACGATCTATCATACGCTTAAAACAAAGATCGTATGCAAAAGTTACGACCCCGGGAAGTTGATGCACCAACTTACCCAAACAGGGCCCACATGACTTTTGGTGCTTCATCTCCCAGGGTTAGGTTTTTGGATGTCTAGGAATTTTGTCATTCCCATTTATTTTTAAAGGGCCTTTATATCCTCATTGTAATCATCATCTCACGGATGTGAGTAGCGGCCACATCTCTTCTCAGAGACAAGCTACCAACGCCCTAGCTAGTTTATTTCCATTCTGTCTGTAAGCATATTTCAGTCATTTGTAATTAATGAAATGAAATCTTATTTCCACTACATATCTATGGTTATGTGCATTTCTATATTTCATTGTGTTCCTACATAAATCCAAAGAAGTGGTATTAGAGCGGTCTTCTCATTCTCGATCCTTCTTTGCATGTCCCCAACGAGATCAGGGTATAAGGAGTTGGGGCTCAATCTGGTTGAACCTTTGCAAGATCAGCCTCGCAAACCTCGATGACCGCCCATGGGGGAAGAAAATAAAGATGAGGGAGTAGGATATCCTATAAAAATGTTGCTCTAGGAGGCCCTTGAGAAACAAAGGAACGTGATGATGGACAACTTTGCCTAGATTCTTCAATGGATTTCGACTGGCGGTGCATCGACATCTAGAAGCCACTCTGGAGGTGCCACTCCTTTTAAGGTACAAGTAAACTTTGACATTCCCATATTTGACAGCCAAAGAGATGTAGATGTCATAGATAGTTGGTTGAATCTGTTAGAAGGATATTTCTCGGTTCATGACTTTTTCTACCGAGAAAAGATTATTTTCGCACTCCTCAAAGCTGCCCCCCATGTCAAGGACTGGTGGGAAACCTACTCGAAGCATGAGGGTGAGGGAGAACCCTATTTGTTCTCGGCCGCACCCACTTGGAATTCTTTCCAAGACGCCATCAAGGAATAATATTATCCCGTGGGGAGCTATGAGGACAAATACATACAATGGACTATGTTGCGGCAGCAAAGGGACCAAGATGTGCATGAGATGATGAATATGTTTCATACCCTTCGCACAAAGTTGGGTATCAAATATTAATAGAAACATTTGGTGTTAAAGTATCACAATTGTCTACAAAGATAAATTCAGGAGGAAATGGATTTCCTCAACATCTCCTCACTTGGTGTGGCATACCGATATGCTGCCAAGATTGAGTAGAAGTTCAAACAGAAGAAGCGAGACTTTGGGTCTGCAAATCAGAAGCACGGGAAAGGTACTCCCAAACCGCAAAACAAAGGATCAAGCCAAGGTAGGGTAGCTCAGGACAACCCACCAAAGCCACAAGCAAAGAAAAACACCACGAAGCCAAAAAGGGACATGGGGAAGTGGTGTGAGTTCCATAAGAGCTCCACTCACAACACAAGTGAGTGTCGGGCCAAGCAGTCACTGGTAGCCAAGTTGAAGGCTTCTGAATCGGATGCATGCTCTGACTCTGAATCAGAACCTGACAAGAGGAATGATAGGGGGAAGTAGATTATCGATGTAGAGCCCAACACCACCGTTTCCACCACGAAGATCCAGAAGGAGGAACCAGAAGATCCAGAGGAGGCAGAGTGTCTCTTCCATTCCAAGATGTGGGTAAAGGGTTCCCCATTGCAGTTCATTGTCGACACCGGGAGCCAAAAGAACCTCATCTCGGTAGAGGTCATGAAGAAGTTGGGCTTGCCGACCACGGCACACCCACAACCATACACCATTGGGTGGTTGCACCAAGGACGGGACCTCCACGTCAATTGACAATGTCACCTTCCCTACAACATCAAGCCCTTCATGGATGAGGTATTATGTGACATTGCTCCTCTTGATGTTTTTGATGTATTATTAGGTCAACCGTACTTGTGGAAGCAACATGTTGTGTATGAGTCCAGGCCTCGTGTTGTTATTATCACTTTGGGCAATAAGTTGTACAGGATATCGAAGATAGCACCACCTACCACCATCTATTTGGTTACTGTAAAACAATGCAGTAAGATCATTTCCAAAACCAGGAAATTTGTTTCCCTGATGATCTGCCCTTAGGGAAAGTGGAAGACTATGGCCATGACCTCTAGACAAGGCCCCACTACATGAAAAAAATAGATGGATAAGATCATGGAGGAGTATGAGGACATCTTCACCTCCCCCACAGGGGTGCCTCTACACTGCCAGGTCAAGCACCCCATCAATCTGACCCTAGGTGCATCACTACCCAATGGACCCATTTACCGGTGCTCTCCTGGAGAATGACGAAATCAAGAGGCAGATTCAGGAGCTGTTGCAGAAAGGTCACATCCGGTCGAGTTCATCACCCTATGGGAGCCCGATCATATTGGTGCAAAAGAAGGATGGGACTTGGAGACTCTGCATTGACTATCGGGCACTGAAAAAGATCACTGTTCGGAATAGGTACCCGATCCCACAGATTGATGACCTTTTGGACCAACTCAAGGGGGAAAAATATTTCAACAAGATCGACTTGAAGTCTGGGTATCACCAGGTACCAATCGAACCCTTTGATGTGTGGAAGACTGCATTCAAATCCAAGGAGGGACTTTTTGAATGGTTGGTCATGCCTTTCGGGTTGATGAATGCACCTGCAACCTTCATGAGGCTAATGGATGACATCCTATGGCCATTCACCAACTCATTTGTAGTGGTGTACTTGGATGACATTCTGATCTTCAGCCAGACTTGGGAAGAGCACCTCCACCATATCCGACAGGTCCTCCAAACACTGCGGCAACACAAGTTGTGTGCCAATTTGGAGAAATGCACTTTTGGCATAACCTAGGTTCAGTATCTGGGATACATTATTAATGAGCGGGGGGTGCATGTGGATCTAGCAAAGATCCAAGTCATTAGGGATTGGCCAGCCCCGACCACCCTAACAGAGCTCCGCATCTTTTTAGGTCTTGCCAATTTCTACCTCAGGTTTGTGTTGGGATTCTCTCATATCACTTGGCCCTTGAGTCAAGTCACCAAGGGAGGAGCTAAAGAAAAATTCTTGTGGTCTGAATCTTAAAGAAGGCGTTCGGGGAGTTGAAACATCACCTCTTCTTTGCACTAGTGCTCACATTACCAGACTTGCAACAACCATTTGAGATCGAGACAGATGCCTCTGACTATGCTATTGGGGCAGTCCTTACTCAACATGGGCATCCAATGGTATATCACAGTGAGACACTTTCCGACACAGTCTGGAAGTATCCCACTTATGAAAAAGAAATGTATTCCATTGTGCAGGCTTGCCAGCAATGGAAGCACTACATTTTGGGAAAGGAAACGATCATCCACACAGATCACTGACCCCTGCAGTTCATACAAACACAAGGGAAGTTGCAGAACGATCGCCATTAGAAGTGGTCCACATACCTGCAACAGTTTCATTTGAACGTTAAGTAAAAAAAAGGCATCACCAATAATGTTGCAGATTGCCTCAGTCGACCACCCATCGTGGTGCTAACCACTGTGATCAACTCTTGTGGGCATGAGACTCCTGATTGGCCGCTTCTCTACACATGTGATCCAGAATTGAGCCACACATACAATACACTCTTAGAGGGTAAGCAAGTTCCCAATTTTCACCTCTAGGATGCCTTGCTTTGTCACTTGGGACACCTTTGTGTTCTTTCAAGCGAGCGTGCCAAGATGATTTGGGAGGTGCACTACAATCGAGTTGCTAGGCATTTTGGGGTCGAGAAAACCGTGGCAGTACTGCAAAATTATTTCTATTAGCCGAACCTTCGACAAGATGTCAGGAAGTACATCAAGTCCTGCACTACTTGCGCCATTGCCAAACTGACCATCAAGAAGCAAGGCCTCTATACTCCCCTTCCTACCCCCATTCGACCTTGGGAATCCATCTCTATGGATTACATTTCATGCCTTCCTTCTACTAAGCATGGCAATGACTTTTTTTTTGTGGTCATTGACCGATTCTCGAAGATGTCCATTATGATGGCCTGCAAGACGAATATCACAGCAGAAGCCACTGCTAAACTCTTCTTTGAACGAGTGTGGGTACACTTTGGGATCCCATAGTCTATCATCTCAGATCAGGACAGTAGGTTCCTCAGTACATTTTTGTCCAGCCTCTGGTTGATGTTGGACACCAAGCTCACCAAGTCCACAGCTTTCCATCCGCAAACTGATGGCCAGACAGAGGTCGTCAACCGGATGATTGTACAAATTCTGCGCATGTACAATTCAAAGAATCCATGCACATGGGATGAGAGCCTCCCCTATGAACAACAAAGATACAACCGGGCTCTCCATAGCTCAACTAGCCACAACCCCTCTCAAGTGGGCTTGGGATTCTAGCCACTATGTCCCATTGACATAGCCATGCCATTTGTGGCTACTCAGGAAGATTCAGCTCATGTCTAGTCTGAGGTGGATATGAAAAACAACTTCATTGAGCACATTCAACACATCCACCAACAGTTTCATGACATCTTGGACAGAGCTAATGCTAAGTACAATCAATGACATGATCAACATTGGGTGCCACACAACTTCCAAGTGGGTGACAAAGTGTGGCTGCATTTGCAAAAGGAGCGCCTCGCTGGACCCCACCGCAAGCTTCGTCCGCTTTGATATGGGTCGTACACCCTCACAAAGGCTATAGGGGAAAATTCCATTGAGCTCAGCATTCCACCATTCCTTGGTCTGCACCTAGTGTTCAATGTGGACCACCTTCGACCCTACTTTCCACCTCTACTAGACACATCCAACATGGTAGAAAAACTTACACCAACAGAGTTATATCTAGACTGCATGGAACAAGCCAGAACTTATCAGATCATGGATACACAGATCAAGCACACCTGAAAAACAAAGGATACCGCTATATTGAGTTGTCAAAGCAGGCCAACGCCTTCACCAAGGCAAATGGCTCACCAGGGACCAAGTTCAACAGAAGTTTCCTCATCTCATGGAGGAACTCAACGCAATGGGGACCATTGCTTCCTAAGGGGGGAGGAATGATCTAGGTGGATATTGGTGGCCACCCACCTATTCCACTTGGACCCCCACCATTGCTTCTTTTAGTTTTTTAGTTTTCGCACAGTTTACTATTTTTAGCAGTTTTTTCGGGTCTTGAACTTCCAGGGCCATTTTGAGGCCCTAAACGATGTTTTTTTGGGTATGTTGATATCATGAAATAGAATCTAACAAGGCTATTTTGTCTCAAGCATTTTAGGCCTTGGATATATCTTTCTAACGAGCTATCATACATCTAAAACGGAGATCATATGCAAAAGTTACGACCTCGGGAAGTTGATGCACCAACTTACCCAAACGGGGCCCACATGATTTTTGGCGCTTCATCTCCCAGGGTTAGCTTTTTGGACGTCTAGGACTTTTGGAATTCACATTTATTGTAAAAGTGCCTTTAGATCCTCATTGTAATCATCATCTCACAGATGCGAATAGCGGCCACATCTCTTCTCAGAGACAAGCTACCAACACCCTAGCTAGTTTATTTCCATTCTGTCTGTAAGCATATTTCAGTCATTTGTTATTAATGAAATGAAGTCTTATTTACGCTGCATCTCTATGTTTATGTGTATTTCTACATTTCATTGTGTTCCTACATAAATCTGGATCAACCTTGCCTCCAAGGTATTCAACAACCTTGAGGTCTTTCTCCTAAGTTAATGGTTTCAGCTTTTGTGCCCACCTGGCACGTCTCTGTCTGACTCCGCAAAGTTCAGAAATGCATCCTCTGTGCACAGCTATCAGAACCTGCAACATTTTGTCACACCCTCCTGGTATGAATCCTCAAAGACTTCTCAAGCCTGAAATCAAGAACTCCTGCAAATGCCTAACATACATCTACAGCATAATAGAACACTCACAGACATTCATTCATTCAACACAAAATCCATGCAGGAAAAACTGTTGTTTATATTAAAATGGAAAATGCCTGTATTTACAAAGTGTTCCTAAGCATGGCCTGTAACAAGGTCTTGGCTCCTTCTCTTCTACTCTCTACACGTAGACTATCACACACTAACTCTCCACCATTACTACCAAAATGAGATACGAAATCTATTTTACCCGAGGGGTCTCTTCGAGCTCTTCCCTCCAATCTACCTACCCTATTCAATTACATTGAATGGGATGTCTAGTATAGCATCTGGATCTAGATCTCAGCCTTACAAACATTAAAGGACTATCTTATCTATAGCCTATGAAAAGGCATGACTCTATGGATCAACACTCTAAGCAATTAAATTGCATTCAATTCAAAATAAAAGATGATGGCTACGCCTCTCTTCAACATTGAATGCATGCGCTCGACATGGCTGGTTGGCTGGCTGGATGACGTGGAGAGATTCTCCTGCATCATACTCCTTAAAAGAAAAATTCATGAGCTCCTTCTCATGAGATTCTCATCTCTGATGTTGAAATCCTCTTGGATCCCAAATCATCCTCTGGAGCTGTTCATCTTCTCCATTTCCTTGCTGCTGTTGTTGCTGCTGCGCTGCTACTGCTGCTGCTGCTACTTCCTTTCTGCCCAGCATTTCCTTGCTGGTAGTTTCTATTGACCTGAACATCAGCCTTCTGATCTCCTTGATCACCTCGTCCAGCTACTCTAGTGGTTGGCTTTGTTTTTGCAGTCTCCCCAGCTACAAAAATTTTCTGCAATTGGGTAGATCATCATGATCTCCCATGCTTTCTTCTTCAGCTTCCAACTTCACCTGTTGGATGCGCATGCTCTGTATTTTCACCCTCTCTTCCAATACTTCAATCTGTTCATATAGATCAGACAAACTAATTTTGTCTATTTCTTCTTCTGCTGCTGCTGCAAACTCCCATGTTGCAGTCTTTTCAGCTTCCTTGCTGAAAATATTGAGCCATTCCTCAGAATGCTCATCATCCTCTTTTACTTCTTCTGTTGTCAGCTTCAGTGCTACAGCTTCCTTAGCTTCTTGGTTGAATATGTTGAGCCATTCCTCAGAATTCTCATCATCTTCTCTGTCTTCTTGGGCAGCTTCCAAAGTCTGCTCCAATTTCTCTTCCTAGACAGTCTCAACCGACTGTTCTTCTGCTGTTGCTGCTTCATATGCAACACAGACTTCCACCTCCTCTTGGGAAAGTGGTAGGAATACCTCGATTCCCCCAATCATTAGAATATCCCTTAGATCCTCCTCCTTTGTTAGCTGCACTTGCTGATCCAAACTCACCACTGAGTTCACCTGCTCTATCAACTCTTCTGGCTAATTCCAACTCATCTGCTCATCCCTGCGCACCTAGCAATATGGGATCTGTTCATTGCTCTCCTAGAAGATTATGATATCATCTGATCCCACCTTCATAAGCACTCCTTGTTGAATTGAACTCACTTTCGAGCCCATGATACTTTCATATAGTCTCGAATGCTCATCTATGCCCACCTGGCAATCCAAGATTCTTCCGCTGCCCTCCCGACAGTCTTCGAGATCCCGCAGTGACCTCATTTCATTGCCCAGCTAGCAATGTGAAATTCCATGGCTGTACTTATGACAGTCCGTGATATCCTGCAAAGATCTCAACTCGTTTCCCTCTTGGAAAACTGGAATTTCCTCTCTGCCCTCCTGACAGTTCTTGAGATCTTCAGCCGATCCCAATTCATTCTCTTCATCATTGAGACCTCTCCCAGTCTCTGGCTCACACACCTGAACCATTTCTTCTTCTAGTCCATTGAGGTTTTTAGCATACCTCAACCATCCTTTTAACAACCTTCACTATCTTCTGACCATCAACTCCTTGACTGGCCATTTTATCTTCGACTTCTTCATGCGCCATTCATATACCCATCTCGGCTTGGCTTTCTGCTGCATCCACAGTTCAAGATTTTCTATGTCTGCCCTTATTTCAGCGAGCTCTTTATCCATTTCTGTAATCTTTTCTGCTTTTCTCTTTCTCCCAGCATGCCTATGGCCTTCAGTAGTCATGGCACTGTCTTTGTCTGCTCTCCTAGCAAACTTGTTGTTGTCACTCTGCACTAAGAGTGTTTCCATCTTCATCCTACAATTCTCCTGACTGTCTTCTCGATTTTTGCCTACCTGCAAACGACCATCACAAAGTCTCCATTTCTCTGTCTTCTTTTACCTTGCTTGTCTGAAGTATACAAGCAAAAATCAAGCTATGATACCACTTGATTTGTGTATCAAAGTGCTTTCCTCCTCTAGCTTCCCTTGTCTTCTCCCTCTACTTGAAATATAAAAAAAGAGTTCTAGCTCCGATACCACTTGATGTGTAGTAGAGTTCTCTTCACCTATTATGCCTCCCTCATCTGAAATATACAGACAAGAATCAGGCTCTGATACCACTTGATGTGTATCAGAGTGCTCTTCACCTCTTATGCCTCCCTCATCTGAAATATACAGACAAGAATCAGGCTCTGATACCACTTGATGTAGTAGAGCGCACGACCACCACCTCGTCGCGCTCCTGCTCATAGGATCATTCAAATTCCCCTTTTGAGCTGAATTAGCTCATTCGATTCCCTACTGGAATCTCTGATGAAAATCCGATCCACATGTCCTTAATTTTCCCACATGGCTCTTCTTCACTAATCATGAACTCTCTCAATGTAATTTTGGGTTTCAGAGTTTCTTCTTTTCTGATGTCGAGAGTTCCTGTCCTCTCGAACTCCCGAACTCTGATTCACCGATGCGCTCCCTTCTGACCTTAGCCCCTCCTAACTATGCCCCCTAGTCCATATGACTAGTCCTTATACGACCACAGTCTTATCTCCTTATCGAGATTCAGGATTTCCCGACCCTCGATGTCATGAACCTCTGTCCCCGCAATCTCCTGATCTATCGATTTTCCGACATGGCACTTTACATGTTATCCCTCCTGGCTAAGCCCTTGGCCCATATGACCACTATCCCCCATGACCACAGTCTTATCTCTTGTATCAGGGTTTTGGACATCGCAATGCCGAAATGCATAAACACTTTGTCCATGGGATTCTCGATATCCCGACTTGAAATTTCCCGATTGACGATTCTCCTTTCGGGACTTTCCCGAAGATTTTGTTCACTGCCACGCGTCCCCTCAAGATGGATGGTCCTGATCGCTTACGGGGTTTCGTGACTTTAGATGTCTCGAAATTCTTGTCCTCTGGACTCATGAAATGTCAAACCTTGATGCACCAAAATACCGACGGGTGCTCGATCTCTGCCACGCGTCTCCATAAATGGATGGCTCAGATTCACTCTCGCTATTTCGAGACTTGAAGTGTCCTGACTTTCTCGACCTCGAGAACTCTGATAGCCTGAGTGTCGATATCCCGATAAGCCAACTCTTTCGGGACATTCACCCTCATATTCACGAAGCTAAACCTCATGCAACTCCCAACCGATCTGACAGCTGTCAGGTATTTCACTCTAGATCTGACGGTTTAGATCCATCCTTCTTCCTGTGCACTCCTCCTACTCCTTTTTGGACATAGAAACCAATGGTCCAGATATCTTTCTCCAGCCGATCTGACGGCTGCTATGCTCCCTCTTGAGCTTCTACACTTTCTTCCAGAACTTGGAAGAATTTCTAGTTCTCAAAGGCCCCGACCCTTGTTATGGTTCCTCCTGTGAGCTCTCGGCTTAAAGCCTCGCTTGCGTTCTCCACGACGTTGTTCCTCCTGAGATTTTTTCCTTGAATCCCCAAGGGATTCTTTGGCTTCTGCACCTCCTTGCAAAGTCCTCACACAACGTGCTATCTCTTCTGAGCTTCTCCTCTCGAATCCTCAAGGGATTCCGACGTCTGCGCTTCTACAGAGTCTTCGCACACACACAATGTTGTCTCTCCTAAGCTTCTCAAATGCTCAGACCCCTAAGGGATTTTATCCTTCTTTCTCCCACAGATGAAGAATACATGGATGCCCTCTTGGCTATCCCTCTACTCAAGAAACCTCTTGTTGAGTCTGCAGGGTGTTCAACAACCCTATGAAGATCCTTCAGTGGATTCTTCCTCTAAATTCCAGAATTCAAAGAATTCTCTTCTCTTCTTTGTGCTTGTCTGCACACCTACTCAATGCCCACCTGGCAGAGTATCCTTTCACATAATTTCCAGCAGTTTTGTCCCCTTCTGTGCACCTATACACCTGCTCAATGCCCACCTAGTAGAGTTCTCAGAATCTTTAGTGATTTTGGTTCCTTCTGAACTCACAGTAGAGTTCTTCCTCTGTGCACTCCTTGCACCCGGTCAATTCCCCCCTGGCAGAGTGTCAATAATCCTCAGTGATTCTGACTTCTTAAGAACTCACAACAAATTTCTTTTCAATGCACCTCCATGCATATGCTCAATGCCCACTTGGCAGAGCTTCACATAACTCCTCATAGCTTCTGTCTACAATTGTGTATCTCCTACACAACCTTGCCTCCAAGGTATTCAACAACCTTGAGGTCTTTCTCCTGAGTTAATGGTTTCATCTTCTGTGCCCACCTGGCACGTCTCTGTCTGACTCCGCAGAGTTCAGAAATGCATCCTCTTTGCATGGCTATCAAAACCCACAGCGTTCTGTCACACCCTCCTGGTATGAAGCCTCAAAGACTTCTCAAGCCTGAAATCAAGAACTCCTGTAAATGCCTAACATACATCTACAACATAATAGAACACTCTCATACATTCATTCATTCAACACAAAATCCATGCAGGAAAAACTGTTGTTTATATTAAAATGGAAAATGCCTGTATTTACAAAGTGTTCCGGAGCATGGCCTGTAAGAAGGTCTCGGCTCCTTCTCTTTTTCTCTCTACACGCAGACTATCACACAGTAACTCTCCACCATTACTACCAAAATGAGATACGAAATATCTTTTACCTGAGGGGGCTCTTCGAGCTCTTCCCTCCAATCTACCTACCCTATTCAATTACATTGAATGGGCTGTCTAGTCCAACATCTGGATCTAGATCTCAGCCTTACAAACATTAAATGCCTATCTTATCTACAACCTGCACAAATTCACGACTCTATGGATCAATAGTCTAAGCAATTAAATTACATTCAATTCAAAATAAAAGATGAGGGCTACAGCTCTCTTCAGCATTGAATGCGTGCGCTCGAAGTGGATGGTTGGCTGACATGGAGAGATTCTCCTGCATCAAAAGGGAAGGCCAACATTTGGTTGCAAGACCTGAAATTGGCCAAAGCCCTGAAGGAGAAATTGTTGGAATGGTATGACTTTAAGAAGTATTTCAAAAAACAATACATTTCTAAAAGCTATTATGAAAGGAAAAAAAATAATTTTACGAGTTACGACTTGGACAGATGATGATGGAGGACCTTATAAATAAATTTTTGGAACTACTAAGGTTTGTACCGTACATCCGGGAGGATAAGGTAAAAATAAAATGATTCTTAAGTTGTTTACCACAGTCCTACAGGGACAAAATTGAGTTTGACAACCCCAAATCCTTGAGTGAAGTATTCAGGAAAGAAGGAATGTGTTACGAATAGTATAAACAGCGGATAGAGTTTCCCAAACCCTAGAAGGATAAGAAAAAATATCGAATGAACCAGTGAAAGAAGGGATACTAGCCATCTCCTTATCAGAATGCAGCAAAGAGATTTTCGAGAAAGCATTTTCACTCCAAGCATCCGAATATGCAAGGCAGCGATAAATTGGTAAATCTAGGAATGAAGAAATTTGGGGACATCCCCCACGAGCCATTAAAGTGTGGGGAATGTGGAGGACCTCATCTAAGGAGGAATTGTCCACATTTAATTTCAGCAAACATAACCGTTGTTCATAATTTGTAGGAAGCCTCAACGATTGGTTACGTGGGCATAAGCCTGCATCGGATAAATGCAGCCATAGATGGATGGAAAGATGACCACCAGTCCTTTATGGTAGAGATCGAAGGTAAAATCAATAACACTCGACTTTCTTTTTTAATTGACCCAGGAGATACGTTAATTTATATTACTCCTGATGTAGTAAAGTCAAACAAACTTAAAAAATTGAAACATGCAAAATCATGGCTAGTACAGCTAGCAATAGGAACCAAAAGAAAAGTAGTTGACTTTATTTCTGATTTTGAGTTCAAATTAGATGGACAAAACATAAGAACAAGTCTGAACATCCTACCACTAGGGTCTTATGATATGGTTATCGAAATGGATTGGTTGGAAAGGCACAAAGAAGTACTAGATTATTATGCAAAGACACTTAACTATAAAGATGATTATGGCACCACTAGAACAACCCAAGGTATACCAAAACTTGTATCCGTTAGACAAATTTTAGTGATGCAATTCAATAAATGTATGCAAAAAGGATGTCAAGTTTATGCCATCCAAGTAATGAATCTGTTAGAAAAAGAAGATAAGACAAAGTTAGAACACTTTGTTGTCCTACGTGAGTTTAGAGACATGCTTGTTGATGAGATACCGAAATTACCTCCTAGAAGGGAAATAGACTTCTCCATAGACTTACTACCTGGATCATCCCCTATCTCAAAAGCACCTTACCAAATGAGTTTACCTGAATTGGCATAACTAAAGATACAACTACAGGAATTGTTGGACAAAAATTATATCAGACCCAATGTTTCACCATGGGGAGCACCAGTCCTCTTTGTGAAAAAGAAAGATGGTACTCTAAGACTATGTATCGACTATAGACAATTGAATAAAATTACTCCTAAGAAAAAGTACCCCTTACCTAGGATAAATGATCTGTTTGATCAAGTAGGTGGGGCCAAGATCTTTTCAAAGTTGGATTTACGATCTGGTTATCATCAAGTGAGGATAAAGGACAAGGATATAAACAAAACAACTTTTCGAACAATATATGGACAATATGAATTCATAGTCATACCTTTCGGACTCACTAACACGCCAGCCACATTTATGTGTCTAATGAACAGTTTTTTCAGTCAGTACTTAGACAATTTCGTAGTAATATTTGTCCATGATATTTTGGTCTATTCAAAAACAGAGGAAGAACATGATGAACACTTAAGAATAGTTTTGCAAACATTGAGGAAACACAAACTGTACGCCAAATTTGATAAGTGCGACTTTGATCAAAAGGAAATACAATATCTAGGACATCTAATTTCAACAGAAGGCATTGTCGTAGACCCTGAGAAGACAAAGACCTATATGGAATGGTCGGTACCTAAGGATGTAGTGGATATCAGCTTATTCATGGGAATCACTGAATAAAGGGACCAAGTTTAACTGGTCGTAGAAGTGTCAAGACAGTTTTAACAAACTGAAGGAATTATTGACAACTGCACCCATCTTGAAGGTAGCAGACCTGGATAAAGACTTCACCATATGTGTTGATGCTAGTAAAGAAGGACTAGGTGGCTTCCTAACTCAGGAAGGACACATTATCTGTTATGAGTCCCAGAAATTAAAAGAACATGAGCGAAATTATGTCACTCATGACTTAGAATAGGCAGCGGTAATACACGCCTTAAAAATGTTGCGAAACTACATAATGGGCATAAAATTTCTACTATTGACGGATAATAGCAGTGTAAAATATATGTTTAGCCAACCATATCTTAATCCAATACAAGAAATATGGCTATCCTTTTTGAGCAAATTCAAATTCGAGGTCAGACACATCAAGGGTAAGGAAAATAAGGTAGCAGACGCTTTAAGCAAAAGAGTCCATGGGTTATTTGAGATAAATATCAGCAAGGCAGAAAGTGATCTGGAACAAAGAATAAGGACGACATGTATTAATGATGAAAATTACACTAAGATAAGAGAAGAATTACAAAACAGTACCCCGAACTCAGATAAAATAGATCTAAGTATCGACATGAAGGGACTATTATGATTTAAAAATAGACTTTACATACCAGATTCAACAGAGATAAAGTTAATAGTCTTGGACGAAGTGCATAAGAAACAATATTCTGGCCATCCAAGATACCAAAAAACAATAACAACACTTAGAAAACTATTTTATTGGCCTAATATGAAGGGTGAAACAACAGAATACTTGGCTAGGTGCCAAGGTTGTCAGCGGGTTAAGGTCGAACACCAACATCCAGCTGGCCTATTACAGCCATTACTAGTACCAGAATGGAAATGGGAGATCATATCATTGGACTTTATAACAGGTTTTCCTAAAACTCAAAAACAAAATGATTCTATCATGGTGGTAATCGATAAACTCAATAAGTATTCACACTTTATTCCTGTAAAGTATACTTTTAAAGCTATAAACATTGCTAAAATATTTATGAAATAATTTTTTAGACTGCATTGTATTCCTAAAATGGTGATTTCAGATGGAGACGTAAAATTCACATCCTCTTTTTGGAAGGAATTATTTGTAGGGCTAAATACTAATATGAATTTCAGTACGATTTATCATCCACAAACGGATGGATAGACCGAAAGGACAAACCAAATCATAGAGGATATGCTCCGCATGTACGTAAGAACAAAACCAAACAAATGGGAGGACTATCTAATCTTGGTAGAATTTGCATATAACAATGGGTACCAAACTTCGGCTAAATTAATCCCTTTCGAAGCATTGCACGGAAAAAAGTGTATGACTCCAATTAGTTGGGATAACCTGACTAAAAGACTCATGGTTGGACCAGAGATACTCCAAGAAATGGAGAACATGGTAAGGAAGGTACAATAAAACTTAAAAGAAGCACAAGACAGACATAAGAGCTATGCAGATCAGAGAAGAAGACACTTGGAATTTCAAGTGGGAGACCATGTTTATTTGAAGGTCAAATCCCGAAAAAGTTCATTGAAGTTAGGGAACTGTGCCAAGCTGGCACCAGGTTTTGTGGGCCCTTTGAGATACTAGCTCGAATTGGACCCATAGCATACCAACTTGCACTACCAGCTAATCTAAGAATTCATAATGTATTTCATGTTTCTTTTTTGAAAAAGTATGTACATGACCCTACTCATATGATTGATTGGAACTTGGTGCAGGTGGAACCCAAAGGCGAGTTCCAGGTGGAACCCCTATGCATTCTAGACCGGAGAGAAATAGAACTTCGGAATAGAGTTGTCGCTCAGGTAAAGGTGCAATGGAAGCACTTTAGTCCCGAGGAGGCCACTTGGGAGTTGGAGGGAGATTTATGGAAATATCATCAAATCCTATTCCAATAAAGGAACAAACACCGAGGATAGTGTTTTATTGAAGGGGGAAAGGATGTGACATCCCAAAAAATAAAGTATTTTTGAAATTTAAAATTGGTTGGAAAATTGTTCCATTTTTAGTAAATTCGAATTTGGAAAAATTTTGCCATTTATGGCAATTCCAAATTTTGAATTTTATAATTGTAATAAATTATTATGACTATTGGATAGAGATTTGAATTGACCCAACTAACTATTTAACTGTGACACTTGTATGAAAACAAAATATTTTATATTAATTGTAGGAGACAAATGGAACAACCATGTTAAAAATCAGTTGACCATGACTCCATGAGTGGGGAACATGTTGGAACTACCTCTGGGCTGATTGTTACAAGTGGAAAATCAAAGAT
Source organism: Picea engelmannii (assembly GCA_009831015.1). Taxonomy (NCBI): domain Eukaryota; kingdom Viridiplantae; phylum Streptophyta; class Pinopsida; order Pinales; family Pinaceae; genus Picea; species Picea engelmannii. Next base: position 140,414 of record ML781626.1, on the reverse strand, counting down.
TTGACCATTGGATGCCCTTGAAAATCAGGGATTTAGAAAGTTGCTAAAATTCCCAAGGGGGAAGAAAGACCTAGGCAAAAAGGATTGTTTTATTATATAACATATGTGAAGAGGCAGGACAATGTCTAGTATGCTAGGGAAAAGAGACTATGGATTTTCTTACTGTTATGAACACTACAGTTTAAGTGTGAGACAAGAGGAATCTGCTAGAGTTGAAGTACATTGTTGAGGAGGAGTTTTCCAAGTTCTCCCTCATGGATTCATGGTCAGGCTAGGGGGTGAATCAGAAAGTAAAATTTCTGCCTATTGTACAGTTGGGAGGAACGTGGTTGTTCCCATTTGTTATCTGGAAATTGTTCAGATATGTTATCTTATTCTTTCTTTGGTAGACTGATATATGATTTGATAGCTAGTGGAAGGTATCTATTGTTTTTTGGTTAGAAGTATGATTATGGACTAAAATTTGATCGAATGTTGTTTGATTTAAGGGCTTACAGAATGCTTCTAAATTGGAATTTAGACGAATTAACTCTGTTGATTAAATTTGCAGAATGAATGTTATTTCATTTGATCTAATAGCTAAAAGAGAATATCTAGATAATGCTGGAAGAGGTATTTCTATAGATTAAGTTACTGTTGGAGTAGATTAAACTGTAGCATAAAACCTTACAGGTTAATTACTTGCATTGAATAAACGTTCTATTTATCTTAACTAGCAATAGAACTGTGATATGGAGAAGTTAAGAGATGCATCTAAATTAAGAATACTAATACTGTATAACTTCAAACATCATAGGCATGGGATGGTGAATAATAGAAAATAAACTGAAGGGATAGTAGCTTCCTATGTCGTCATAGATAAATACAAAGAGTGGTATCATCTAATCAAGCATATTCTAGAGAGAAAACTGCCCAAACAATACTTATTAGGAAATGACATAATGAACATACATGTATATATATGTGCATGACTATATATATATAAACTATAAAAATGATTTCACATATATAAATTATATATATATATATATATATATAAATGATTATGTATATATGCATGAGTTGCTGGTACACGATTTCTAATATATTCAACATCTAATTCATTCATATAATAAGTCTCATCGAGACTTGAAAAGTAGGAGTAATTTCAGTGAATCTTCCATTTTTATTTAAACTACATAAAAAAATGTACATAAAATTATAAAGGAAGCCATTATGTTGTAGTCAAATATAATTGCAAAGACTGTTTAGATTTAACCACCGTAACGACATGGCTGAAAGGACACTGGTAAATTCTATTAATAAGGAGAAACAAAAGGTTTGTATATCCACAGGCTTGGAACAAATAATTACAGTAATGTTTTATATCAATAGTACATGCGAAAAACTATTGTAATTCAAATTCTTCTAAAGTTCAAAATAAGAAAATCGCATTTCAATAGAGGATTTTTCTTTATTGTTTTCCTTTTAAAACAAAAAAATGAATTGTACAGTCAAGTAGTTGTTACAGACATTTGGTATAAATTCCATGATATCTATACCCCAAGACAAACCCTTTCTTCCAATGGAGCTTGAGTACTTTTTTTTCCCTTAAAGCACGCTGTAAAATGAAACCCGAGTACCTGCACGGGAGCCTGTCTAGAAGGATCCAGAGACTTAGAATGTGTGCAAGCCTGTAAAGGAATCAGGAGAATTTTTAATTAGGTTTTAAGTAGTCATTAAAAAATTCAAAGATGGTATATATTATAATCACTCAGACAAAACGACTTCAAAGAAGTAATGTAAATAAGTGTAAAGATTTCACTTAGATTTTGATGCTAGAACAACATCATCCTCTCACCTTATATCAGTGAGGTATTCACCCACGAACCCAATGGGTGGAGTGTACCAAGAATTGTTTGATGGGTACCCTTCCAGTTAAAGGAAAAGGGTCCCATCATTAGCTCATAGAAATCCAACTTAACTAATCTATTCAGAAAGCACATAATCAAGAACAAAAATAAACCATAATCATAAGTGGCACACATCATGAAATGTACTCCACAATGAATGCATAGTTTTGGATTACAAACTGTGTTAGGGGATTTCTGCCCTCTTATTCTTCAATTAGTTTCAGGAAAGGAAGACCTAGAACCACATGGAAATTCACTAAGATCGTTTCCTCCCAAATTGAATTACACAGTGGGGATCAAAATTTTGTATATCTTCTCATACAAGCGCAAACAGGACAGTGGAATAAATCCATGACTTAAACAAATCTTACATAGCAGCCAAGAAACATCACACAGTGTTGAGAGTCGAGATACGACTACATCATCTCAAATATAGGTACACAAGTTTAAACCATCTGGTATCTACAAAGAGTATAGTGGAATATAACCAATAATAAGCAGCAAGAGAGAATCCCTCACCTAAACATAGAACCCTCATGAAGAAAGTTTTGGGTTGCATAGGGATATTGACATTGGGTTTGTCCAGGAGAAGCTTTGATAAAATTTAAACCATGGTGTGGAAAATATAAGGTATTCCGCGAGCATTTCCAAATAAAATACCAGGTTACACCTCAATAAAAACCACTAAGTTGTTGTAGGTGGATAGAACCCTACAATTATTCTTGAAACCTTTCCCAAAATCGATAACCAGAAAACCACCTATGTAGAAGACCACCGAAATAATGGAATCGAGATCAGTGAACGCCTACCTCATGGGAAAGTTAAATGAACCCCTAAATCACCACTACTTAAATATCCATTACACATGAGCTACTCTAGTGATATTTTGTCTTACGAGGAAGAAAGTCGCCAACCAAATGACAAGAATAAATTGAAAAATGAAAATGGATTTTGGAGGATGGGTTGGTACTGTGAGGATACTAGAGAGACGCAGAGCCTTAAGAACTTAAAAAAAGTAACTTAACCAAATACTTGAGGGATGAGACATTATGATAACTACCTAAAAAAAATTATAACCAGTCTCATACAGGTGCAGGATGCGAACGCGGGTGGTTCTTACCTGTGCAGTGCAGCAGGGCACGAGACGCTTAGGGTTTTCTCCACTGACACTCAGGATGAAACATACCACCGTGCTCGTAACAAAGAGGAATAATGGATATCGCATAGGGTAAAACGTCCAAATTGATTCACAGGGAAATGTAACAATGGTCCATCTCGGTAACTACCCGAAATGGTTTAGAGGAGACTGTATTTTAGTACTACACCATGTGACACAGCGGAGGTGGTTGGTCCACATTGGTCACTATGACCGATAAATTACTCCTAGTACTTCGAACTTTAATGGATTGATAATAAATTCAATTTTACATGTGACACTCATGTCTTGTCTTCTTCTCCTTTTATTGAAGAATGTGAAGTGCAGTTAAGTAGGTTCACACCGTTTTCCAAATCACCCCTCGTGTTCAGGCAACTGTGTTACCTTGCAGACCTACCACCCTCTCAAATCAGAGGAGTAACTAATTCGTCAGGCAGGGGTAATGATTTCCTAACAGGTGGATAACCAGATAATAGGTTGTTAATAATTATGTTAAACCACTACCAAAGTTCTCAAGACTAGTACTCGATCATGTAAAAGTAAGGTATTATCCCTTTGTTTTAGACCTGAAGTAATATGATTGAAGAAACGTTCCTTTAACAAGGGTGTAAGTACATAAACTGTATAGGTCACGAGTTGCGACCATACTCAAGGGTGAGGGTGTTGTCTTGTGGATAACCCCCTTGTTTACCAATACTAAGGGTTATGTATAAAGAGGAGGTGAATTTAAAGGCCTTAAAATAATATGGATATTTTTAATATGGGAATTGGTAACACTATACGAAAAGGGATGCCAATAGTATAAGTCTTGTAGGTTACTAACCGTTAGTAATCATTATAATATCCGAGGGTATTGTATTGCTACCCTGACGCTTATGGGTAGATTTTATCTATGTAGTGTTAAATAATTCAGAAGGAAATCAATAAGATGATAAAGTCTGAATGTCGTATTGATAACTGGTAAAGAAAAAAATCCTATGATATAGTTATTAATGATGTGTACCGTATGCAGTAACTATAATTATTTCATGTTAAGTTTTCTGAAAAAGAAGAGGTTTAATGTCCTAAGAAAAAAAAAAAATCTTATCATTTATTTTGGGAAATTTGGGGATCATTACAGTCTCTGGTCACCTTCCACGTGCTTACCAGCTTCCCTGATTTGGGTGTTCTGTTTGAATATTTTTCTTTTTTTTGGAATTTTTAGTCACATATGCTCTATGTTATATACCTAGACCACATACACATGTGTTTTTTTATATATGCATCCCATGTACATATGAAATATGACTATGGATAACACGTGTGGCTGCCATCTTGAGGGTTTTTTCAAAAACTTTCATTTTATTTTAGGAAACCTTTGGTTCCTCAGATATTTTTGAATTCCAACGGCCTCTATTGACCATTGTTTAGCTAGGATCAAGGCTCAAATTGTTTATGAAATTGCAAAAAAATCCTCTTGTATAGATTTCATTGTCTTTATGTGTTTACATGCATTTTTGGCTTATTTTTAGCTTGAATTTTAAGAAAAATGAATTTCATTTAAAAAACAAATTCCCCCTATGGTCGGGGGGGCATGAATCGTGTATTCTTCAGTTTCTTTTATCATATTTTGCTAGTTTTTCTCTGATTGAAAGAAAATAAAAAGGCTATTTTTTATGCTAGTTAGGTCTCTTTCTTTCTTTGCATTGCTTTGCATTGTTATTTGAAAAAGAAAAAGAAATTAGCATAGGGTTGTGTTTTCTTCTCATATCAAAATCATTTCAAAAGAAAAATAAGGAAAAAAATCCTTTCATTTTATCTTTTATTTCACTCGAAAGTTGCATTGTGCATTTTGCATGGAAAGGAGAAAAGATTGCATCTTTAGGTTTGAAGGATTGTTCATGCGTTTTCTTTCTTCAAAATATTTTCATTTGAAGGATTAGTGTAAAATATTCTTTGGAAGCTTTCTTATAAGTTTCATTTTTGCAAGAGTCTCAAACAATATCAATTTCACTTCTATAGCCTTTGAGTAAAAAAAACCACTAAAATGAACGCTTAATTTTAAATCAATTAAACCCTTTTGTTTGTAGGGTACATCAATTAGACTAGGATTTAGGGACTTGGATTAGGTGTGGAGAGGAAAGTCTTCAAGGAAACTAAATAAAATTAAGATTCTGATATAGGGAGTGTTTGAATTCTAGTGTCGTAGAATTTAGTCGAGACCCCCTCTAACATAGGGGATAAACATGAGGTCACATGAGGAAAGGAAGAGGAGATAGCCCCTCCAAAGCCAGACCAAGCGTAGTGGGGATCACATTTGAGGGTCATTCTTTGGATTATGTTGAGTGCATCTGACTACAAATATTCATGGACCTCAAATCCATTCAAGATATCCAGTTGTCTTCTAGACCATTTGTTTTCACTACCCTTGAAAGACTTCATACATAGTTATCTTACTGATATGATCTTCCCGATTGTCGATTGTACCCACCTAGTGACTGACTGTGAGATGGAAACTTAGTTTCCTTTTTATAGGTACTTACATAGGTGACTGCGGGGGCATACTGTGGTACCTAGGATAGACGTTGGACCACTCTTTGTGGAGTATACCCATAGGGTGTTTCCATGTTCAAGTTACACTTGCACCAGTAATTTTATCTAGTGTTGGTTGGCATAATTGTTCTTCCTACGTTTTTCTTGATTTATCTTTAGGCAATTTTTAGTGGTGTGCCTTTTTCTTCTTATTTTTCCATAGAAATTTATTCAGTCATTTATTTGGGTCTCTGACCTAAGGTGTTATACCTCCCACTATGTCTGTCATGAGGAATTTTGGTTCTTCCTCTTAGAAACATGGATCCACCTCCTTCTAGGCGTCTATTTTTATACTAGAGTTAGTGTGTGAGACTTTTAAATTCTTGAACGGTACCGCAAGGTAAGAACATGTGCATAATATCTTCATGGCCAAAGTTAATGATGATACCAACCAAGTTACCCCTTCGCAAGGGGATTCTTTTTCTTTTCCTTTCTTTGGAAATGTTGGTGTCCCTTTGATGGCCACTTTGAACATTCATGGGTTGAATGTGGGACTACCAGTTTGGTTGGGTACCGTTAAAAATGTCCCTAATTATATTTACACTTCTTAGTTAATCACCTTATGTCATGGGAATCATGTTGATGTTCCTTGATCAACAAATTCTTCTTTGCCTCATTCTTCCTTCTCTGGTGAAAGTCTAGCTACTAGTAACCGAAAGTCTAAATGAAATAGAAAGAGGGAGAATAGGAATAAGAAATCACCAACCTCTACGAGTCATGTTGGAGATAGGTCTTCAACCTATGCAAGTGATGTTAAATACCAACACCCAACCTCTACAAGTCATGCTGGGGGGGAAATTCCAATCACTTCTAGTCATATTGGTGATATGTTTGTAGCCTTTGTGAGTCATGTTATTGACCAATCACCAACCTATGAAAATCATGTTGGATATTTGCAACCAGCCACTACAAGTCATGTTGGGGGAATGGACCTAGTCACTCTGAGTCATACTAGAGTTCAAAAACCAACCTATGTTAGTCATGTTAGAGAGTTGTCAAAAACCTCTTGGAGTCATGTTGAGGACAAGAAACTAGCCAATGCTTATCATGCTAGGGGAATTGATTATGTTGAGAAACCTAGATGGATAGGACATAAGCCTAAGTTCCCTTGTAATATTTGCAAGGGATATCAAATTACTCATATGTGACCTAACATTCTAGAGGCATGAAGATTGTGGTCCATATCTGTAAGCTCTTCTAATTCCGAGTCTTCTTTGGTTTCTACACAACCTATTCAACCAGTGGTTGAGGAAGTGGTTATGCTGATGCAATCTTCAACTGATCCCACTCCTCTTTTGGGGGGTGATGCACCTTCATGCCATGTTATCGCATAGCCTATTCAACTAGTGGTTGAGGAAGTGGTTGTTCGAATGCAATCTTTGATTGATCTCACTCTTCTCTTCGATTGTGCAAGTCTACCAAAGTGGTCATGTCGATGCAATATTTAGCTGATCCCACTCTTCTCCTAGAGAGAGTTGAGTCTACCAAAGTGGTCGCACCAATGAAATATTTGGTTGATCCAACTATTATGATGGGCAATGTTGTGTCTACCAACTATTTAATTAGCATTTCCAGTTCAATACTCTAAGAACAAGGGGGAATTCTTCTCACTATGAGAAAACCCCCTCCAAGTCCTAGGATGGTATCCCTTGATTGAAATGACCTTGTTGATCCTTGTCTTCCTTATTTTTCACCCTTTCAAATAAGGGTTGAATTTAATTCAAAAACCATTTACGTACATAGTCTGAACGAAGGATCCTCTGCAAGTATTTTATCCTCCTCAACTTGGAAAGCCTTGGTATATCTCGAGCTTGTGTCTACTCCACATGAGTTGTTGGATTTTTACATACATCTTAGTGATTATTTGGGGATTCTTCCTCAGTTTCCTATCTTTTTAGGTGGAAAGATTGTCCTTGTCAATGTTATAGTGGTGCAAGGCTCATTAGATATTAATATGCTTCTCGAGCATGATTGTGTATATGTTATGAATGTTGTGGTGTGTACTCTCTTCCAGGTGATGCATTTCCATCAAAATGGAAGAATTTTCACTATTAACCAGCTAGCATATGATATCACCATCATTATTCGACGTTAATTCACACTTCCCCTTTATATGTTCCTAGTGTTCGTGTAGACTCTACCCTACCACTGGTAAATTATGTGGCATATTATCCTCGATGTTCAATTACTTCTGAGAAGGAATATGTAATCATGTTTTCCTTCTTGAGACATGGTATCAATAATTGATTAGTTGGGGACTTGGGAGCCCTTGCTCCCCCCTTTTGGTCCAAGAGCTATTGATTTTCCTTTTGAGTCTGATCTCACTGTTTGTAGATCCTCAAGACCTTGTGATTTTGATTATTCATTGATAGACTCTTTTGGTCCTGGCTAGAACCTCCATATTAATATGGAATATGGTCAGTTTTCTTCTCCCTTTGGGATTGTTGACCCTCCTCATTCACGTGATTTCTCGAACATTGAATTTCCTTCAGATGAAGATATCATTGAATTCATGACTATGGATTATATATCGTGGGAATACTTACATTGTGGTTTGTGTTTTCTTCCATGTTGAGAGAAATTCCAATTTTACTATATAAGAGACTCTTAGTCAGAGCCTAGCAGTGGGCTCTACTTAAACTAATACTATGCATGAGTTGTAAGGCTATGCAATTCCTTGTACCATATTATGCATTCTAGGTTTGTTTTTTTCAAGTTTTGTATTCAGTACCACCTCTTATTTTTTGAATTTTCTATCAATATTGGATTTACTAACTTTTGGATGATTATTATTCACCTTATATGCATGATCTTGGGGACATTTGTCTTTGAAATTTGTTCATTGTATCTGTCCATTCTGATAGGTATTGACCCCAGAAATGGCATATAGGTTAGATTTTTCCCTACTTGCATTTTTGCATTATTTTTTCTTGGTTCATTTGGCCTTAGGATCGACCCCCTTGAATTGTGACACTAACTTTCCTTCTTGATAAGTGTATCATACATTATGTGGTAGAGCCTTCCTTCCATGTGAATCCTAGTTAGAACATTGTTTTACATTTGGTACCCATGCCGAAATACTTCATAGGCATGGGAGTCTCGTTTAGTCCCACCATGACTTTGTGTTGAAGCCTCATCATTCTTCTTCATCATTTTTCTCGCTTGTACCCATGGGACTGCCCAAGAGCATGTTTTTTTGTCTTTCAAGCTCACTTAAAATATGAAAGTGACATCTAACGAGAAATTTTTTATCCTTTTCGACCTCATTCAAATTACTTAATAAAAGGATCCCCCCTGTAGTCTTCTTTAAGCCCTTTTTAAACTCTCTAAAATCGAAAAGATTGTTGATCGATATTGTTTCCCTTCACACTTGTCAAAGTGAAATTTAAAGGCACATCTCTCCAACAATATTTTACCCCTTTTCAGTGTGGAAGGATAATTTTATGAAAAAGGTATGCCCTAGGAGCTATGGTTTGCTAGGAGAGTATTCTCAAGTGTAAGTTTAAATCTTTTTTAGGCCTGAGGGACTAAATTTGCAAAAAAAGGGCCATTTTATCCCTGGTTTTAGTTTATCACTTTTTCAGGCCTTGGATATTATTTGCAAAAAAGGAAACCTCTTAGAGTCTTCTTTAATCCCTTTTTAGACCCTCTAAACAATAAAATATCACCGAGTGACCTTGTTTGTTTCACACTTGTTAATTGGTCCAGAAGGAACATCTATTTGGCATATGTTTAACCCTTTTTCCATCCAATAGATTACCTAGGAAAAAGGTACGCCTTGGGAGACATGTCTCGTTGAGAGAGTTATCCTAAGTTATTTTTTATACTTTTTCGTGTTGAGAGGACTAAATCACGAAAAAGGATGAGTGATTCCATAGCTAATCTCTTTTTAGACTCCTTAAAATTGAAAAGATATATGAGTGATCTTGTCTCCGTTACACTTGTTAAAATGGTTTCAAAGAGATGTCCTTTTAGTATAAGTCTATCCCTTTTCCAGATTGAATGGACTATGTATTAAAATTGATACTATGGCTCTAGTGACCAGAAGAGTTCTCTTTGGTATGATTTTACTATTTTTTATACCATAGAGACTAACCTTATGAAAACCATCACTATGGAGTCTTATTTTACTAGTTTTTTAGACTTTCTAAAAGTGAAAAATTGTCGATCTTACCTTCTCTGGGCTTGTAAAAATTTACATTGAGGGAGGTTTATTATGTCAATCCAAATTAACATTTCATATCTCACTCCTGCATATTTGGCCTAATGTTGGCTCCATTTTGTTGTTGCTAAAATTTTAGAGAATTCCATAGGTGTAAGCCTTACAACATTTTTTTTGTGTGTGTTCTGACACCTTGACCCATGGAGAAATTTTCCCGAGTGTCCTTATCCTACACATTTCTCCTTTTACTAAGCATAAATATGTTCCATGCGTTTGGAACTAATTTTCCTATCCATGACACTCGTTCCTCCTTTGTAAGGTAGCGTTCTTTTATTCTTTTTCAAGCTCATTAAAAATATCAAAAATAAAATAATAATAATATTCCAAAAAGGGGGGATGGGAAAACATTCTCTTTTACTGGAAGCAATCTAGTCACCCTTGGACAAAGCACATCCCTCAGTATGTTCTGCAATTCACTAGGATTTAGTATGGCTTTAGGAAGTTGTTCTCATTACATAGAGTTGTGTCCTCCTCCATTTGGTTACTCTTCCAAACACATGGAGAGTTTGTGGTGCTTCTTTTACCACAATATTAGGTAAATAACATGCTATCTGAGTCTTTTCATATGTTGTGTTTTTGTCCAAGGGAAATTCTTACAACATGAGTCGACATTTCTGCAATAATTCTCTTGACCTTCATCAATCATCCATCCCAAGATTCTGGTCAAGTGTACATTTAGAATCAATGAAGTTTTGTGCCTGATAATCGATATCCTCCAATACATTTATGAAGGCTTGTCGAAGACCTCAGGATAGTGAGTTTTACACTCCCATTATACTCCTACTTGAGTTATGAAGATCTTGAAGATACTGCTTGAGTTACTGAAGCTGTCATCTCCAACTATATGCATTGATTCCTCCTAGAGATTCATTGTATTTGTATATCTTCTAATGATTTTGAGATGTAGAAAATTTAAAATGATAAAATACAAACTCTAGAAATTTTATCACTCATTTTAGAGGTCATATGATTCCTAGGCATGCATTTTATAGTAATGTAGTTTTTCCATCCATTTTACAAAAGATATTGAATTTGGGTTCTAGGTAGAAGTCCTTTTTCATTTGAAAATGAACTTTGAATGATATAGATTGATTCATAATGTTATTAAATTCACACCAAAACTCATATCACTAAATTTTGAGATATATAGAAGCATGGGCATTCATTTCCATTAGGGCACTTTATATTGATTTGGTCTCTCAATTTAAAAGGTAGATTTTTTCTCTTTTACACAACAACCACTTTTATGTTCACAAACACAACACTAAATATGTAGACGGGTGTGAAATAATCTAAGAAACCCTTAGGAACTTGAATCATTCAAATTGTAGGTGTCTTAAGAGTTGGGCATGCATTTTCACAATACCCTTGTTTCATGAATTTTTAAGCATTTTCCCTTTATGCATTTTTTTTCATTTACAAAGCAGTTTTTAACCTTTATGAAAAGTAGAGGGTTTTTTGTTTCAAAATGAAAAAATTAAGTGTGAATATATGTAAAATGATAAAATACAAATTCCACAAGTTTTATCACTCATTTTGGAGGTCATATGATTCCTAGATGTGTATTCTATAGTAATCTAGTTTTTCCATCCATTTTACAAAAGATCTTGAATTTTGGTTCCATGTACAAGTCCTTTTTCACTTAAAAATGAACTTTGAATGATATATATAAATTCAAAATTTTATTAAATTCACCCCAAAACATAGATCACTAAATTTGTAGCTATATAGAAGCATGGGCATGCATTTCCATTAGGGCACTTTCTATTGATTTGGTCTCTCAATTTACAAGGTAGATTTTTCCTCTTTTACACAACAACCACTTTTATGTTTGCATACACAACACCAAATATGTAGACATGTGTAAAATAATCTAATTCTCCTTCAAAAACTTGAATCACTCAAATTGCAGGTGTGTTAATATATGTGCATGCATGTTTCATCATGCCTTAGTTTCATGCATTTTTAAGAATTTTCCCGTTATGATTTATTTTCATTTATAACAGAGTTATGTTTTTAGACAAATTATTTATATCTTTAACATTCATTTTAATATATCATGTTTATCATATTATAATGTAAAATTTTAATATGTAATTCTTCTTATATTGTGGCAGGGTGATCGCAGGAAGGCACCAATGTCAGAGTAAGTAAACGGATATAAATATCCATATCCATTTAAATTGAGTTTTATTATTATTTTTATAATTGAATTAGCTTGTTTTTTTGTTGATATATGTAGTTGTTGACACCTCATGTACTTGAAAATTTTGACAACTATGAGCACATGTTTGAATTGGACCTAGTTGAGACAGTTAAAAAGGTTGTGTTAAAAAAAACATTGAACTTACTTAGTTGTTTATGCGTGACCCAATGAAGGAGGTTGAAAAAACATGAAAATTTTGATGGAGGAAATAAAAAAAATTGAAATAAGAAGCATCTTTTAAAATTTTTATTTATCACATATGTTAATTATTTAATTTCTTTTTTGCTACTTTTATACGATCTGAATAAAACATGTTTTCCTTTTATAGGAATTATTTAGAAAAAATCAATAGCCTGCTCTTGAGGATGGTGTTGTTAGAAGTGATGTTAAAACACCATAACATGCTACCATGAGCCACATACCCACAAGGCTCTTTTTCTCTCCTTATGTGGCCGGTAGCATCGTGATTGAGACGACTGAACCTTTGGGGCCCATGACACACCGTCGACATAGTGCACTCTAGAAAGAGCATTTGATGGTGGTTGAGATGAGGCAATTGGTGATTCTATAAATTTATTTCCTGGATCGTCACATGTTACCAGCAAGGGAACACATCCAGTTACCTTTTTGGTGGATGAGAAAATTGTTTCAACCAAGATACAACAAATCCTAGGTATTTATTATTGTCTTAATTATTGAGTATTATCTAATTGAAACATTCATATCTACAGTTATTTTGAATTAATGGTCATATCTGTAAGTTCTTTGTCCCCACAGAGCCTTATAAAACACAAGCTAAAATATTGAATAAAAACAAATTATATATATATATATATATATATATATATATATATATATATATTGTACAATTTAATCATAACTTATAATCATTTTTTATTCAACATAAATTAAATTTATTAATAGCATGTAAATAATCTTACATAACAACCACATAACACCACATATTCATGAAAATACATAAATAAACATACCTTCATCTGTTGCTAAATCCCTGATCTTTGGTTGTCCTCTCTGCTGCTCTACCCAAACTCTACCCAAAACTGAATCTTTCCTCCCTGCCAGCTAGCAATAGAGCTTGTTCGGCTCCCTAGCTCCAGGATTCCATGAGGATTCCTAGCCCCCGATCCCAAAACTCCCAGCAACCTGGTACACCCCTATAATAGTCCACCCAAACTCTCCAGACCAAACCAGAAAATACCCAACAAAAAATACAGTCCTTCCCTCTCAATAATGTTTCCTCCAAAATTTCATGATGCTCTCCCGAAGTCCTCTTCCCAGTCATATTCCCCTCCCATTCACCGACTCCTACCCCCCCTTTAATGCCACCCACCTTATCCCTCCACGTAATGCTTCATCCCCTTGCATACGTAAAGTTTTATAATAAAGAATTAAAAGTTATTAAGTATTTAATTATTTACCCTAAACATTAAATGTGTTAATCAATCAATTAATTAATTAATCAACATATATTAAATAATAAGTAATTAATTAATATTATTAATAAATAATCATTATTTAACTAATACACATTAGGACAGTTAATTATTTAATTAATTATACTTGGTAAATCTTAAGCAATCATTTAACTAGGGTTGTTACATACACCCACCCTTCAAGAAACTTCATCCCAAAGTTAAAGTATTCTATGATACAAGGGAAAAGAAACATGGTCCACACATTCATAACTAATAACCGTCATTATTGGTAAGTAAGCCAAGAAACTCATTCATACTAGTGTACATGTGTAAGAAATGCATGTGTAGCTAGTACATACAAGTCTTGTTCATGTACTAATATCAATAACTATCATCTCTATAGTAATTTCCATATGCATCCAATCCATTCAACAAGACTATTCATTTTATAAAAG
>ML781626.1:102336-117638 GCA_009831015.1 Picea engelmannii | reverse complement strand
TTTCTGTTCAAGTGCTATTACTGTTGCTATTTCGTATATCATTTCTGTGTATTGTGAAGATTATGCTGGATATTTCACTGTTATTCTGTTATCTCTAGCATTTCGTTTCTGTTCTGCATATTTTATATATCTGGTATCTTGCATAAGTCTAGTAACTCTTTCAACTGCATTTTCATCTCACAAAGTTCTGGTGTTGTCATCCGATACGAAGTCTTGGAAATTGGTTATGCACCAAGTTTTATATCAATAGTAAAATCAATCTCCCTCTCAAGAGGTAACCCTAGTAACTCGTTCAGAAAAACATCCTTAAATTCTGACAATACTGGGTACTGATCTAATGAGGGTCCCTTCCTTTCAGTCACTAATTCCACTACATATAGTCAACACCCTTGCCTCAATTATTTCTTAACCTTCATAGCTAAGATAAAGCATAATGCCACCTTTCTCTGTACACCCTGGATCTCTACTGGTCTTCCTTCATCGTCGACACAAAGCACCCTTTTTGTGAAACAATCTACCAAAGCTCGATGAGCTTCTAACCAATCCATTCCAATGATTAGGCCGTACGCCCCGAGAGCAGTGACATATACCTTCAACCTGGTAGTACACACTCCTAGGTATACTATACAATTATCAACACTAGGTCCTACCACTTGTTTTTCCCCCGAAGCCATCTCGACTTGTTTAAAGTCATCATGCTTGTAGGCTGCCAACCCACTCTTTTCTAATGCATATGGTGAAATAAAACTATCTGTAGCACCAAAATAAAATAAAATATTACCATTGATATAATTTAGCGTACCTGATGACTCCACCACCGTGGATTGATGTTCTTCCTGGTGATTATTAACCACTGTGTAAATCTTGTGGTTTCTACTTGCTCTTCCCATCAGGGCCATTCCTTCTCTATGCACAAATCCTGATTGTAACTCTGGGCAGTCACGTTGGTAATGGGGTCCTCCGCACCCCCAATAGGTAACACAGGATTTAGCATGTGCACTATTATGTGACTATCTCTGAAATGAGTTCCTTCCCCTGGAATCCCTGCCCCTACTAGTTGCTCCCTGAGATGTCCATGGACCTGCCTGCATCGTTGGTGATGAATGATATGTTGCACTCACTGCCATTGAAATCCCTGCAGCTACCGTCCTTTGTGCAACTCCATTACCATATGGAGGTGTCCTTAAGCCCCCTCCACTGGGAAATGTCCTAGGGGCCTTCCCTATGAATCCAAGATGATGTGGAAAGGTCGGTCTCGTACCTCTAGTTAAGTTCATGTGTTCCTCCACATAACGCACATTTTCCACAGCTTCCGCTACGGAAGACGATTTCCACATCTGCACCATAGCCCTTATCTTAGGGTTTAACCCATAGACAAAGCGTTCTACCTGTCATTGTTCATTATCCTTATATGACACATATTTGACCAATTCCATAAACCTAATCTCATATTCTTCTATGGTTTTGTTTCCCTGTACTAGAACATGAAACGCTCCTGCCTGTTGTTCCTCATAGTAAGATGGCATATATTTCCTTTGGAACCTCTCCTCAAAAAGTTCCCAAGATATGGTGTCTAGGGTAAGATACAGTTTTCTTTCTAGGTTGTCCCACCAGTTCAAGTCAGTGTCTCTCAACTAAAAAATTGCTATATTCACCTTTGAAGTGGACACATAGTCTCTTAAGGAAAAACACCTTCTCATGCATTCCAACCATGCTTATGCACATTCACTGGCACGACCCCCGACAAACTCTGGAAGTTTGATCTTCTGCAGTTCTCTAGTGATGTCTTCGGGTGGAGGTCGTCCCCCTGAATCCCTCGATGCTTCTGGATTACCCGTTCTAGATGGTGGGGGCTCCACTTCAATCCCTTCTGGTTGACACCCTTTTGAAGTCTCATTTATGGCCTCCAAAGAGCATAGTATGAGAGCTAGTTTAGGTGATGGTGGTGGCAACGCTGGTGGTCCCTGTGACGATGCCCCTTGCCTTGATTTACTTGAGTCCTAACCATCTTGTATGATTTAACCTGCATCAACCAAAGTTGTCAAGGTGAATTCAATGGCATTTCACATTTGTGCAACTTAAACTAGAAAACAAGGTTAGGCGCAAGTTTTTGTTTACTTGTTTGTAAACAGACGTTACTGTCTTTAGGGGAGGTGGCTAGGTTAGGGATAAAGAATGTAAGCTTGATTTCTTCACCTAAGAAAACTATTGACCCTCTCCCTGGTAGTTACACTAGCACTGTACCACACTCACCATAGTGCCTCAGATCCCTTATATGGTGCTTTCTATTATACCCCTATTCTACCCTGACTATTTCACATAACCTACATCAAACTCCCACTACTCTACAAGGACTTTTAACCTGTAAATTATAAAGTTACACTATTACATTCATTAATCAAGGGGATATATATATGATTAATAATAATAGGTTTCAAACCCATTATTAACATTAAAATTTTATAATGTTAATACGTTGTCCACAAAATGCTCCGTTGCGGGCTTGGTGCATGGCTTGATGGTGGAATGGAATGGAAGTACTTGGATTTTGGCTCGATGGTTGAGGGCATGGAACTCAGTGCTTGGTTAACTTGGATAATGAGAGGTTATACTTCGGGATAATACTTTGTTACTGTTGATAATTAATTTATTTATATGTGAATTTATTTTGTAAAAGTGATATGTGTGGTGCGTTGGTGTTTGGTCATTTCTTAAGGTTTGGGCTTGGTGGGTGGTCGTGGGTTCAAAACCCATGGACTCCAAACTTATCTATTTTTTTTTTTATAACTTCATTATTATTATTATTATTATTATATATATAATTTTTTTTTTAATTAATTTTTTTTTTAACAAATTTTATATGATTTAAAAAAAATGCAATTTAAAAGAAATTTTAAAAAGAATTAATTAAAAATAATAAAAACATTAAATGAGAGAAAATTTAAAGAAATAATAAAAATAAATAAACAATTTTTTTTTATTTGAAGTCAGGCATCGTGGGTGCATGAGGTCCACGTTCCCTCCTTCCCAGGGCTCTCATCCTCAACCCTAAATTACTCTCGCCTTTATCTCCTCGAACCCTAGCCTCACTTGACCCTTTTCATTCTCATTTTTTCTTTATCAAACGCTCTACATAGGTGAAGGATGAGGCCGGTGGCCATGGCCATCTCCATACTCGGTCGACCCCGTGTCCACGGTTTCAAGGTCTAGAGGGTGTGTCATGTACAGTGGCGCGTTCCCTCTGCTCCTCGGTGGCTTGGTCTTGAACGTTGGCTTGAATTTTGTGTTGTGTTGTGTGTTGGAATGTTGTCCTAGGCTCGACAGTTGCTCAAGGGTGTTGACTTGTTTGTTGTATGATATTGCATGATTTTTTTGTTTTTATGAAATAGTTAGAGTTTGGGTCCCAGGCCCAATATTACATATATTTTTTTTACACTTGAATGTAATCGCCCCTTTTGGGCTCTCCTCCTCATGGTGCCTTTTTCATTAGTGCATAGTAGCGCTCTCTCGTGGTGCCTTCTGCTTTGGCGTGACTTGGAGATTTGGTACTCATTTGAGCTTTTTTTTATTTTTTTCAATTGTCATTTGAGCCTAAAAAAAAAGAAAATATTTTATTATTTCATTTTATATTCTGTAGCACTTGAATAGGTTTGTATTTTGATTCTCATGGAGTAACGTGATATGTGGGAGACTTTGTCACTTGAACAGGTCTGATTCTACAAATTTTATAGGGTAAATAGTAGATATATTTCTCAGGTTTTGGGTCCAAATCATCTTTGCATTTTCGATTTTTGTTCCTCAGATGAGGCGGTGTCTGCGCTCTATCAATTTCCTTGGCACCACTCCCTTCACCTACTATATAGATGGACATGGTGCAAGGGGCGTGGGTAGATACTCAGGTTTCTCACATCGTGGGCCTCCAAATGAATGGGTTCACACAGCTATTTGTTTTTCTCATAGTCATAGGCAGCCCTGCTCCTTGAATCCCCAGTCAATGGTCATGGAGAGGGCTCAAAATTTTTTCCTCAAACCCTCTGCACAAAATATTATTTTTGACTGTTATTGAGGTCTCTCTTCTATATTCTTTGGTCTCGCCTTCAATTATGCAGGTGATCGTTTGATTATTCTCTAGAGCGTAAGGCTCTAGTGCTTTGGGCCTTGGACTGTGTGCTGGTGCGCACTACCATGTGGGTGTGTTGGTAGCCCAGTCGTTAAGCCAGGGAACAAGTGGCCACTTTGAGGGATCTCGAACGGCCTCCGTGAAGTAATAGAAAAGCACTCTGCCTACCTGGACATCAATAGTTACATATCCAGTGTATTGTTTAAATTTGATTCTCGTTGGCTGTTCGGGGAGGCCATCTGGGAGATAATCGACTTCTTGCATGTGACCCTCATTTGACTCTGCCAAATATTATAAATCATTACTAAAAATTATCATGGCATTATCAAATCCCCATATTGTATCTTGTACACTATGGCTCCTATATATTCTACCATTGTGCCACAAACGCAATGAGTCTCCTTGAGTAGTGCGTTGATGAGAGGGAATTTTTTTCCCGATAGAGGCTTATGTTTTCTGTATTTTCTATGAGCCTAAGGCTATTCATTGGAGCTTATGCGCTGGGCTTGTGTATTGTGTTGAATTGGCAATAAGGATTTATGTCCTAGCTCTATGTGTTGAGTGCTTGGAGATTCACCCTCGGCCAAAATATATTTTTTGTATTTTTTGTATTACTTCCTTTTTTTTTAAATATTATAAATTCGTTGTGCACCATACTCTTCCCCCGTGGGCTTCTCCTCCATGACCTGGTGATTTAGCGCTGAATTGGTGTAGATTTGAGCATTGAGTTTGTTTGTCAGGCTTGGATCTTGTAGAACTGCTATGAATGGGCCTGTACTGCACATCTATTCTCTAGTCACCATACATTTCCAAAATATTGTTTTTTTTTGGATTAAAATATTTTTTTTGTATTTTTTTTTTCTGGTTCTCTGCAATACCTAAAGTATAATTAAATATTTTTTTTCTTTTGGATGGTGTGTGGTTTGTGAATATCAGGTTTGTTTCATCATTCTTATTACCAAGGTTCTTTTTATTGGATGGTTTATGGTTTGGCTCCTTTAATCCTTTTATTTTAAGTGCAAGGCTAATGGTTCTTTGCAAAGTGTTCGGTTATTGGATGGTTTATGGTTGGGATCTTTTAATCCTTCCATTTTGAGTGCAAGTATTGGCTTTTTTCATAGMATTTGCTTTTGTGATTGTTACTCAGTTTTGTAGGTAAAGTTTTCATCCCTCTATAGATTGGAGTATTTGATACTTTGTAGGCATATTTGTTTCCAAGTTTTCCATTTGGTTGTTACTCTTTAACATCTTCTATTTCTTTAACATTGCTTCCTTTGCAAAATGCTTTTATTTTATCATTTAGAGGTGAAATCTTTCATCATAGCTATATTTAATTCATCCAAAATTTTTGGGGAAAGGAGTAGATTGCACAGTTAAATGGGTGGTCAAGCCCAGGTTTTAGTTTTGAAATTGGGCTCTGATACCAAGTTTAAGGTCTCTGTCCCCACAGAGCCTTATAAAACACAAGCTAAAATAATGAATAAAAACAAATTATGTATATCCTTTACAATTTAATCATAACTTATAATCATTTATTATTCAACATAAATTAGATTTATTAACAACATGTAAATAAGCTTATGTAACAACCACATAAAACCACATATTCATGAAAATACATAAATAAACATACCTCTGTCTGATGCCAAATCCTCGATCTCTGGTTGTCCTCTCTGTTGCTCTGCCCAAACTCTACCTAAAACTGAATCTTTCCTCCCTGCCAGCTAGGAATAGAGCCTGTCTAGCTTCCTAGCTCTAGGATTCTGTGAGGATTACTGGCCCATGAGCCCAAAAATCCCAGCAACCTGGTACACCTCTGTAACAGTCCACCCAAACTCTCCAGACCAAACCAGAAAATACCCAATAGAAAATACAATCCTTCCCTCTCAATAATGCTTCCTCCAAATTTTCATGATGCTCTCCCGAAGGCCTCTGCCCAGTCATATCCCCCTCCCATTCATCGACTCCTACCCCCCCTTTAATGCCACCCACCTTATCCCTCCATTTAATACCTTATCCCTCCACTCAATGCTTCATCCCCATGCATACATAAAGTTTTATAATAAAGAATTAAAAGTTATTAAGTATTTAATTCTTTACCCTAAACATTAAATGTGTTAATCAATCAATTAATTAATTAATCAACATATATTAAATAATAATTAATTAATTAATTAATATTATTAATAAATAATCATTATTTAACTAATACACATTAGGACAGTTAATTATTTAATTAATTATACTTGGTAAATCTTAAGCAATCATTTAACTAGGGTTGTTACAATATTGTTCTATAGGAAACAAAACCTTTTTTGAGAATATGAATGACAAGGTCTTTGATATTTTTGGTCCCACCAGATGAACATGGTGGAATGCTCAAAATATTAGTTTCAAGAGGGAACTTATTGACCACTTGGTTGGCCTATTCAATGATTCCTTCAACAAAATTGGAGTCACCTCATTGGCTAGAATATATTTGAAATATGTGAGGGACCGATATAGGGTTCATTTACAAACAAACCCTAGGTATGAGCATACTTCGACGATTCTTGAGGTCGAGTGAAATAATGTATTGAGGATGCAAAGGAAATGATAATGATAAAAGAAGGAAAGATGCCACATGGACTAGGAAGTTATATCATATTTTGAATTTCATATGATGAAGTTTTGTTAGTTTTATATGAAATTTGTGATACACAACCTATTGGAAATTTTTTCTAGGCTCCTGGAAATGTCAAAAGAAACCAAGGAAAGACTAGAAAAACAAGGGAAACAAAAACTTGGCCATGGTGGTTATGTGAAACTAAAAGCACACATTTTAAGTACCAAAACATTAAACTATATAATTACTAACGTCATCCAAATTTTATTTAATTCGATCCAATAAGACAAATTTGAGATCTTTTGAAATTTGTATTCATCATCATTGTTCTTGTTGAGAACTTACTGATGGCCAACAATTACATAGAATGAGAACAATCTAAATCCTAAATCACCAAAGAGATTGAAATATCCATTTTTTTGTATTTATTTCAGAAAATGTTTACTAAGAAATCTTTTGTTGCTGAAGGATCTAATGAAGATACAAAGAATTTTGAATCTAAATATGATTGATGTATATTTGCTTGTGAACAATGTTGATGAAGAAAATATTTATTGAAACTGATGTGGGGTTGTTTCTTGAATTATGCATGATCTCTTGACTGTTGACATATTAATTTCTTTGCATTGGAATAATTGGGGTAAGACTATGTTTCAATCTTTTATTGGATCATGCTACAAAAAATTTTTAGAAAAAGGAAACAAACTACTTCTACACCCACACTACATGAAAAACTTATTGAGAGTCTTTCCAACCAATAGCAAGCTCATGTATAATTTCTTAAAGACCCTAATTTCTCATAGTTAGACTTATTTATCTTTATTTATTTACAATCTCCTACTCTACTTGGAAAAGGAAAAATTCCTTTCAAGTATAGGAGTATTTCCAATGCAACCATGTGTGAAACAAGATTAGGAGTACACTCATATCTATGTATGGAAAATGTACCTTGATGGATATCTAGGTATGAGAGGAGAATTGATCTGATTGTTTTGATGTCAAGAAGTGTTCAAGGAGGAAGTAGTGCTCTAGCCTGATGATTTTATGGAGCCATTATTCAATATAGCCAATATGTATTTAATTATTTGCATTTCCTTCTTTATCAGATCTTCAAACATTTGTCTCTTTCACAAAGGATTTGGGTACAAATTTGCAAGAAACTCTTCAATCTCAGGTTCCAATGCCTTCTCCCCATCGAATGTTGTCCATGGATCTTTGATCTTTTCTCCATATTTATGAGGAGAATCATGGAAAGCTTATAGATCTTCTTGTTTCTCTTGGAAATTTTGATCTTCTATTTCCCAAAATTCATGTGCGTTCTTGAATGATATCAAGATTTTCTCCTTTTGATATGCAAAGATATCTCCAACTGCTGATAGGATATGAGAGAGTTCTTTTAGAAGCATATTTCTTTACTCAAAAAGTCTTGAGCATATTTGAATGATCCTTGTTGTTTTATAATATGTGTCTTGTACATGGACTAGCGCAAAGGGGGGTTCTTTTGAATTTAAAAACAACTATAACTTCTACAAACAAACTTAAAAGAAAAGCGTGTACTCAAATGCCTCATGCTACTAAGACCATGTTGTCACCAAGTTACCTGTTGACATGAGTAGCTTTCCCTTTTTCATGCATCAAACTTAAATTCAAGGAATGAAAACCAAATTACCAATTCCTAATACCTTAGTGATACACACCAAAATGTCACATTTGAGTTTCGCACCCTAAGTGTTGTATGCACCTTGTTAAGTGTCGCATGCATTGTCTCAAGTTTTGTATGCACCTTACATAGTTTCACATTCATTTTTTTAAGTTTTGAAACCCATTGACACCATGAAATACATTTTCCATGACCCCTAAGTCATATTGGAGGAAGAAACCCATCATTTCAATGATAGAAACACACATTTTCCTTGGAAAATTCACCATTTTGGGGGCATTTATGAAGGGTGGCACCCCCCTGGCCATGCTGGGGGAGTTCCACTTCATGTGGTGGAATCCTCCTTTCCATGTTATGGGACTGCCACTTTATAGGATGGCACCTTGCGTTCAACTCTAGGGGAACGCTAGTCTTGTTAGAGGGAATCATTGGATCCTCCACCTCTTTCTGAGGGCCAGATCTCTTGGGATGAGTTTGGTTGTGTTAGATCCCTATGCTATGGCTTCATATTAGGATCTGATACCAACCTTAAGGAGCCATATATTCAACCATATCCTTAATTTTCTCATGGTGGTTGTGCCTCTCAAGCCTATATATTGAAGTTATTTCTAAGGTGAAGGGGAAGATTAGAAGTATCAAACCTTTGATTATGGAGAAAGCATTAGCATTTTGATTTAAATTTTCATGCAAGGGATGGATGGGGAGATCTTGGAGAAATGATTACATAATCAATCATGCTTTGTAAGTTCCTTCTTTGGCTTTCCAATTAATGATAACTTGTCTTATTCCCTTCAAGTTCATGTGTTCTACATTTTCTTTTCTATTTACATTTCAGTCTTCATAGATAGATCTTCTTTGTCTAATCATAGCTATTAGGAGGAAGAGTTTATTTTCTATTCTTTTTATAAATTCAGTTGCGTTGAGGAGATTGGAGATCAAGCCCAAGGATTGGAGCAACGAGGATGAGCATCGCAACAAGGTACACCACATTATTCTTCTCTCTCCCTTGATTGATTGAGTTAGATATATAGGGAAATTAGAAACCATTTGTTTACTTCTGTCTTTGGACCAAAGATATGGGTCTTGGTCCAAAGGGTCTCTTAGCCTATCCGCAGGGTAAGATTTCTCACAACAATTAGTTTGTGTATGGTTTCAATATTGATTACACAAAATAGCGATGGTTATTGTAGAATTTTTATATATAGTCTAGAATTGAATAAGATCACATCCACAAGTAGATTTCCTTTATCGAGTATGGATGATTTGATGGACAATTTTTGTGGCACCAAATATTCAATACAAAAGGACTATGAGTAGTTAGTTATGTAATCTAGGATGACTAGTGTTCCAAGTACACTTATGGTACAATAATGTTGTTTCTATTATACACTCGTAAATTTGTGGCTATGTATCTAGATGATATTTTCATAAACAATGAGAGAAAATATAAACATCTAGAACATCTAACATTGATGTTTGAGACTTTGGTTAAAGAAGAGTTATGAATTGATTTGAAGAAGTGTGAGTCATTTAAAAAGGAATTGGTGTACCTTGGGTTTATTGTATACAAAGTTTTTTTATGGCCCAAACCATGTAAACTTCATTGAAGTTAGGGGATCTCATTATATTTCAAATTTATACATGAAGTTCATGAAGAAATAGCGTATCATTATCTTAAATATTTTTAGCACAAATTTATGAAAACTAACTTAACATCGACGAAAAATATATTACTATCATATTGAATTTTACTTTCAACGAAACATAGAAATCAAATTGAAGAGGTACCGAAATCTAGCGAAACCAAAACTTGTAAATCAACCAAACCTCGAGGATTACCGAGACCTTATGAAGCTGGAAGATTTTGGGGTTCATTAGTTTATTCAAATGGGCCATGTTGTGAAAGAAAAGAAGAGAAATCAATATTGCATTGTAGTAATATAGGAATTCAATATTCTATACATCGAGAAAGAGATCAAGCACTCAAGGAGAGTAGAAGAGTTATGTTGAGTTGATTAGGGTTCAAAATCTTATGATTATTGTTGATTGATTTGTTGGGCATTGAATGCCAAATTGGATATTTCTATTTTGTCTTTCTTAGAAGAGGAATATGGCCATTCAAGTGATAGATAAGGAGATCAATTACCCTATGCACATAGAAGGAATTTGTTCTAGATTCAAGAGACATTGTCAAAGTAATAAATTACTAGAGTTAGAACAAAAGAAGATAAATCAAGCATACCTAGCTTCATTTGGACACAGTCTTCAGATATTGTAGATGCTTGGTGCTCTGCCCCTTCAAATTTTCTCAATGAATCTAAAAAACATGAGGCACAGTCTTTACAAATGGGCACAAATCACACATGTAGTCCCTTAAAAAGGGAGACAACATGAATGCATGTGCATTCCTAGGAACATGCATGCATTCTTAGGAATGTGCCTATGTGGAACGCTGAGTGGAGGTTTTGGGTTTGTCAAACCTATAACATCAGGAACGCATAGACATTCCTAGAAATATGCATGAATTCCTACAGGTGCATGTTCCTACTCACCCTTTTTCCATTTTATCATCCACCAACTTTGTGCACTCACCCTAGGATGAAATATTTTTTACTTTTCTCATTAAAAAAGCGAGTCCAAAATTTATATTTCTTACATATCTCAATGATAAATATTTTATCAGAAACATAGTATGTCATGTATGAAGGTTTCTCATGTGAACAGTAGAGTCTAATAATAGTAAAATCTTCCTTGACTTCGAAACTTCCTTTTCCAACTAAGAAACGCACAACATTTAGTGATAATCTTGATGTACTGGGTCCATGAATTAACCTTTTGAAAGTAGACATAAAAGCATCATTCATTTTACAGAAGTTATATGAAACATTTTTCTTCTAGAGTGTGGGGTACCGTATTTGTACAAGGTCAAATATAAAGTTAACCTTTTTGGCCAAGGGTAGGCCTTTGAACACATGATGGTAAGTCACAGCGAAAATCAAATATGAAGACATGCAAACAAAATTATTCTTTTGTAAATTTACCAACTAAAAAGATAACTCAATTGAAATAATTATTTCCCAATCAAAGATGGGGTTTTCATGGATTGAGAAATATAGTATGCACAAAGAAATCTTAGGAATAGTAGCCACAAATTCGTATCTAGTTATTCTAGAAAATAACCATGCCATTTCTTAATACAGGTTCTTTAGTAAACATACTTGAATATTTGAGAGATCTTCAAGAAAAAATGATGGGTCTTCAAGGTAATCCAGCAAAAGTTTGAATCCTCCTATCTTCGTCTTCAAGAAATATTCAAATTCAACGCTCTTGAAAACCATCATTGGTTCAAGGATACTGGACATATTCTTAAATATTGAGGGGGCTAAAGGGATGGACGATTCCCCTTGTAATTGAATAATTCACAGTTCCTCATCAAACTTGTCAATACACCATGAAATTAGTTCCCTAAGACCATAAACCTCTGGAACGGATCGTTTTGATGCAATTCATGATGTCCAAATCATGTTCGGATGCTTTTCCAGGGGTGGTAATGTAGAGTAATACATGTAAGCTCATGACCATTGAAATCTATGGTCTTCTCGTCCCAAAATATTGATAGTATCTCCACAAAACTATTATTTTCTTCGAGTTGTCATACTTAACCAAGGTGATAGACTTAATGAACTTTTTCAAATTGGTATTATCGAAATACACATGTTTACTTTAACATGTTACAAGGATCTTAATTCAAAGATTTTAAATTTTGATTGTTATTAACATTTATGAGAAGTTTCCTTTAGAAACTTGTCATTAATAACGACATTAACACTTATACGAGTGGTATTCATTTCTGAAAAAAATGATTTAATGTATGTTTGGAAACGTGATAGGAAACTACATAAAGCATTTTATGGTGATGAATGATCGGGAGAGTGGACGAGTGAAACAAGTGAATGATTAGGGGAGTGAGGTAATGGAAGGATAACGACGAGAGGATGGTGGAATGATGGGATTGTAGAAGAATCGAGAGGGCAGATGTGATGGGACAAGTGGATGCGTTAAATAATGGACAAGAGAGATAGCGAGAGTGTTAGCATAGTACTTTACACCTACGAATGAACATCTACCTTGAAAAAATTCTAACTATAGGTTCATAATGAAGGTCACGGAAATTAAGAGAGTGTTATGTGGGTCATAAAAGTTAGGCGTAGCAAGGTAATAGGTTAGGAACTCATGACGATCTCAAAATTTTCTAAGTGTGGAGGAAGATTTGGAAAGAACTATAGAAGAAGAATCACATGAGATTTTATCAACAATTGTAGCTAAAAAAGCCTTTAGGAAAAGGAATTGTATTGGATGGCTGTGAAATTGGAATAGAAAGAGCATCAAAACCTGAGGTATGGGACAAACTGCAATGACTAGAGGAAAAATTTATTGTATTTTCAGCCTAATCTTTAAGGTTACAGACTGGGATCCCAAGGTAGGGAAGAGAATGGTGGAGGTTGGGAGAACTTCAAACTCAACCAAGACCGATTCCAACCAAATTTTTATTGAGGAGGATGTTGATTAAAATCTCACAAGAAAAGGCAAAGGATGAATGACTTCGACTTATCCAATCCCTTGTGAACCCAACCCACGCTAGCTCTATTGCTTGTTCAGTTTGTTATGTCTATCTCTATTCATAAAAGATGTTATAGTATGTCTAGTATATTTGTATTATATATTTCTACATAATTGTATATTTCAATTTTAAATATTTCTAGAATGTATAAGAAGCTACAAGAAATGTTTATTTATATGATAGGACCAATATACTATACCTAATAGAGAATATGAAAAGGAGTGTGAAATCCAATTTTGGCAAATTTCATACTACCATGATTCATTGTAGCCTTTTTTATACAATATTAATATATAAGTATAACAACTTACCAAAAAATTAAGTGTTCATTTTACATGAAGTTGTATATATTATTTTATTTAAACATCTTCTGTTTTGGTATTTTACCATAAAAAAATTTCAATTTTAATTTAAATAAAAAAGTATAATTTAAATAAAAACAATTTTTTAAATGGAATTATGTTATTGAGAATATATTGTTCTTGTGGATATATGAAAACGCGTGAATGGAAATTTTTATAAAAAAACATTACAAATAAGATAGTGAAACAATATTAATTTATTTGAAAAAGAAAATTTAATTAACCATATAAATAATATAAATAAGTTAATAACTAATTTAATTTAATAAATCAATTTAATGGTTTATTATAATCTTCTTAAATATTAATTTTTAAATAAATTTAATAAATTGTAATTAATATTAATTTTTTAAATAAAATTAATAAATTATAATTAATATTATTTTTTTAAATAAAATTAATAAATTATAGTTAAAAAAATTTGAAATTAATAGAGTAAAATTCAAAAAATAAAACTCATAAATAATATATATATTTTAAATTAATATAATAAAAAAATCAATAATCTTTAAATCAATTAAATTATAAAAATTAAAATTTATATGGTTAAATCAGTCAATAGTAACTTCATTAAAATCATTACAATTTCAATATACAATATCATTAAAATATTAAACTTTAAGACTACTTCATTATAATATTAGTTATCAAATACTAAAGTTTACCATATTAGATTTTATTTTCAAAATATTTGTAACACTACCAACCTTCCTAACCTCTTAACTCAACAAAATTATGGTGATCTTAGAAAGCTTCTCTTAATGCCTTTCCAGAAACAAAATTTTAAAGAATGGTAAGTAATCACTTACCCTCTTAAGATTTCATAGACTTTAAAATTTTGACATCAATATATATCTTGTTTATTTTAAAAACTCATATCAAATGATTTATAACATTTTTAGTATCAATATTATTTATATAATTATATTTAAAAATTGTCTCTAAATAATTAGATAGTTGATGAGTGTAAAGTTTAATTCTTATTTAAGCACTAGGTAACTTTATAGAAGAATAACACTTTTCAAAGTAAGCAATTTATATAACAGACCCAAAAAAAACAATATTTAAAATGGAAATAACACCCAATAAAAATTGGATTAATACATTTGGATTAGACCATACATGAGGAGGACCGAATGGCAGTTGGAGGTCTAGTTCATTTTTCTAGAGGATGATACACTTATCTGATCAGACTTATTTAATGGATCTTTGGTGGCTTTGGGGGAGGAGCCTCTTTTAAGGCTAAGAGGTGAAGTGGAGGTAGGAGGGTAGGGGATAGGATAGGCGTGAAAACCTATATCTAGGCTTGATATGGCATCTCACAGAAGCTATGATGATTGGTCCAGGGGTCCCATTGGTGGATCTAGTTGAGGACCAATGGTGGAGAGAATGTGGATTGTACAAGTCCGATGAGGTGTACATAGAAGAATTAATGCGGTATAGGAAGAATTTAAGTCCAACAGTCAGGAGGGTCGGTAAAGGGGAGTTTGATTTGGCCTTTCGTACCAGTGTAGGGAAACTTGGCAAGCATGTGGGCGGTCTGATGGAAATCAAACCCATTGATGTCATTAATGACTTATTTACTTGGGAATCGAAAAGGGGAGGGAAGTCTAGTGTAGTCGACTTTTTCTCTACGAGGCATTCTCTGCAGAAGTTTGTGATGGGTAGAAAGGGGAGTAACATAGAGGTTAAGGGAGGAAGGGCTTGTCTTTTAGAAGAACAAGGAGAGGGTTTTAGGGTTCGAGACTACGTAGGGGTTAACAATTTTACTTTCTTTCTAGACCGGGAAGGAGGGAGTGGTGGGGAGACTAGGCAGTTTGAGGTGGGTAGCGATAGGGAGGTTGTGGCGGTGAAAGGAGTGAATAATAGTGTAGGGTACGGGGGAAGTACATGCAAATATAGCAATCGAGGAGGAAAATCCCAGTGTGGGTCTT
>ML781626.1:89870-102330 GCA_009831015.1 Picea engelmannii | reverse complement strand
AATGCTCGACATAGATGTAGGGATGGAAGAAGTGGGAAAATTTTCTCTAAGAGGCCTGGTGGGTAGATTTGGATATTGTGCCATGGGGGAAAAATATATCCGTGCATGGGTTGAGGAAAATTAGTGTTCGATGTTAGGGGACTCGCTGGAGACTTATATACTTTTGAAAGGTTGGTTATTCTTTCTCTTTAAAAATACAGAAGATGTGAAGTTGGTGTTGTGAAAGGTTTGAGTGGTAAATTCGGGAAGCTTGATGTTAAAACATTGGCACCTAACATTCAATCCAGAAAAAAGAGATCATTAGATTTAGACACTATGGGTGTTATTTCCATGTTGTATGTTAGCGTTGTGGAGCTTGGAAGTGTTTAAAGCAATCATAAATTCACTTGGGAATTTTTTGCATGTTGATTCAAAACATTCGGTTGGTTTTGACCGGCGGATGGGAAATATATTAGTATAAATTGGTACTTTTGAAGGGCTACTAGAGGAGATTGTTATTGATTGGTGAGGATATTTGGCTCATCACCATATGGACTATGTTGGAATTCCATTTCATTGTTATGGGTGCAAGGAAACAAGCCACCTGCATTATCAGTGTGATGGGGAAATACTTCACAAAGCATATCATGAGGAAGGGGTATCAAAGTTGGTATCTAGTGAGAAGGAAAAAGAACTGGAAGCTTGGAGCGATAGTTTTCACTCATAAGTTGGTATCTAGTGAGAAGAAAAAATATCTCGAAGCTTGGAGTGATAGTTTTCAATCCCAGGCATTGGATAGCAATGTTGAACTTGGTAAGTTACAACCTCGTTGCACTAATTTTTCTTCTAAACAGTTTGTCAATGCTAATTTTGGGATGTTGGGTTTAGTACGGGAGCCACTGAATGTAGTGCTATCCACTAAGGGAGGGATAGGGAATGAGGACAACCTTCATGTGGGGGGAATTTCTTTAGATCATAAGGCTCGGAGTAGGCTCAGGGATTCAGATGAAAGTATAATACATACTTGTGTTTCTCAGAATCTTGATGAGGGAGTGGGTGTTGGGTGTCCAAAGGAAGGAGGGCTACTAGGTGAGGATGTAATGATTGTGGTATAGTTGTGCGAGTAGGGAAAGTTGTGGGGGACTATATTTTAATGGAGGAGAAACTAAACCTTTGTTTAAGGGTAGTTCTTTTCGGGTAAGGCAAGACATTCTTTCAATGGATACAAAATCCCAAANGGGGGGGGGGGGTCACGGGAGGGGGCCAAAGTGGAATTTCCTTTACTTCCTATTTTATTGTTTTCCAGGTCATTTGAGGGAGCTAGTAATCAGATCAATCCTACACTATCTTCTGTTCTATCTAGAGATAGTAGACAGGTTGGTTTAGAAAGGAGGGGAGAGTCCATACATAAGACTTCTTAGTGTGATGGGTGTGACAGGGAAGTTGAGGACTTCACAAAAGTCATGAATATTGATATAGTTGAGGATCCAATTGTTATGTCGGAAGTTGAGGCATTATTACAAAATTTTATACCTTCCTACCAAGAGGTATTAACCTATTCATCGTTACCAATTTATTCTAGTGGGGAGATTTTTTCTAACCCTGGTGAAAATATTGGGAAGGCGGAGGAGGATAGGAGTACTTTGACTAGTGGTCTGGGGGTGAGAATGCACTGCTAAAAGGGGCGGTACAGGGTGGATTGGAAAAGTATTTTTCTCTTTTAAAAACTAGGAGTGCAAGGAAACCAAGGATAGAGAAGGATAACATAATTTTGAACAGTCTTATGGGATTAACTGGTCCTAGGGCGCTTAGATCTCAGAAAGACCCAGCAAGGGTGAAAAGATGATTGTGGAAACCCTAAATGTTAGGGGAGTGGGGGGGTCATAAAGACACTAACCCTAAAAAGATTTTTAGAGAAAGAAAACCCAGATAATTTATTTATACAGGAAACCATGGTCAATGAAGATAAAGCTAGAGAAGTTTTTTTCAAACTTCTCCCTATTTGGTATTTTTGTGGGGTGTACTCTATTGGCCTCTCTGGAGGATTGTTAACAGCTTGGAATCCTCACGAGTTTGATTTCACTATGTTTTTTACTCCTGCATGGATATTGCTGAGGTTGTAGTTAAATATTTAAATTTAAATCTGAAGTTGATCAATTGTTATGGACCTTATGCTAACAAAGAGGTATTTTGGGAAGGCATTAAAAGGAAAGGGATATTGAATGAGGATAACCTTATTTTTGGGGGTGATCTAAATTTCACCACTTCGAGTAGGGAATTTTGGGGTGAACATATTAGGGTGGATCACTTACAACTTTTCTTTAGCTAGATGATACAAGTTGGAGGGTTGGTGGATGTTGAGCCTTTAAAGTTTCTCCCTACCTAGAGGAATGTAAGGAAAGGACATGATTACATTGCAAAGAACCTGGATCAATTCTTGGTATCTGAGAATTTAGTGTCATTAGGAATCAGATATCACTCTTGGATGTGAAATGTAAAGATATCGGATCACATGCCCGTGATTTTACACTTGGATCAAGGGAATGAAACTGTCAGCTATCTTTTTAAATTTAATGCACTTTGGCTAGAGGATCCAGATTTTGTAAACTTAGTTAGAACCAATTGGGTTGGACTGTTGGGGATAGAGGTTCTAAACCCTATGGATTCGTTGTTCAAAAATATTAATATGCTCAATACTATGGTGGTTGTCTGAGAAAGAAAGAAAAAGGTTGAAGGTAAGGAAGCGGGGTACAATTAGAATTGGATCTGCAGAAGTTATATTCATATTTTCCTTGAGGCTTTGAGAAGGAGGGAGACAAATTAATGGTACATGATAAAGAAAAGAGGAAACTAGAACTTCTAAGACAGGAGGAGGAGACTTGGAGGCAGAGTATTAGGGTTAATTGGCTGGAAGCAGGTGACAAGGATACTAAATTTTTTCATTCTTATGCAAGTTCAAGAAAACAAATCAATACCATTTGGGATATTGCTAAGGAATATGGAACTATTATATCAAATAAGTAAGATCTTCAAAAGGAGGTTGTATACTATTTTCAGAATATATTTAAGGCACAGACATATTTGACCATACCATACCAACTTGCAGTATTAAGGAATTATTTGATATTTTTTACAGAGGAAGAGGGTATCGGATTGGATGATACACTTACTCTAGCATAAATCTTGTCAACATTAAAAGGTTTTAAGTGCTCAAAAATTCCTAGACTGAATGGCTGGACTGTAGAGTTCTTCTTGGTTTTTTTTTATCTCTTGGGTAATGAAATATTGGAGATGGTGGAAGAGTCTAGGATAAAATGTAGAGTGATGGGTGCTTTGAATGCTACTTTTATTGCAATTATACTAAAGAGTGACAAACCAGACTCATTTGGTGGGTTTAGGCCAATTTCCTTATGTAATATGGTGTATAAGATCATTACTAAAATTATTGTTGCTAGAATTAAAACCTCATTCTCTATTGGTATTTCAAAGGAACAATTTGTTTTTTTAGAGGGTAGATAAATTAATGATGTTATTGGAGTTGTATACGAAGATTTACACAATATAAAGGTGAAAAATATTAAATCACTTGTCTTAAAATTGGATTTGGTAAAGGCATATGATAGGGTGGATTGGGGTTTTCTTAGGATTTCTTTATTACAGGTGGGCATAATGTTAGAAGCAACTGAGTGGATTTTGGGGTGTGTGTCTTCGACAAATTTTTTTGTGTTGATTAATGGGAAACCTACTAGCTTCTTCAAATATACAAGGGGTTTAAGGCAAGGTTTCCCTTTATAACCTTTACTTTTTCTCCTTGTTATTGAACAATTGAGCAGAACTATAGATGAGAAGGTTAGGGATAAGAAAATTGAAGGTGTTCCTATGGCTATAGGGTTAAGTATTACTCATTTTATGTTTGTGGATGATGTAATATTGTTTGGGATGGAAGCATTTCTGAGTGGGTAGTTTTTAAGGAGGTTTTGGAGTTATTGGGTAAGGCAACTGGGATGGCATTCAACCCACAAAATTCGGTGTTCTTAGAAGTTGGGTAGGATGTCAAAGGCTTTACTCTATTGAAGTCTCTCTTTCCTTTTGAAGTTAATACAATAGATGTAGGATTCAACTACCTAGGGTTTCATATTAAACCAAACTGTTATACTATAGCTTACTGGAATTGGTTAGAGAAAAAATTTAAAAAGAGGATTCTGAGTTGGAGTCATAGGTGGCTTTATTTTTTAGGAAGTTTCATACTAGTAAAAGTTGTACTTGAAATCATTTATGTATATTGGCTCTATTTGGCTAAGATACCTATAAGTGTACTTAATAGTATTAGAAGGAGGTTGTTTAGCTTCCCGTGGACTAGAAAAAAAGAAAAGGAAGGACTTGTTAGACAACTGAGAAGGGGGGGGGGTAAATCAGTTGTTACTATTCTTAAACAATTATACCCATTTTAAACTCATTATAGAACACTCAATGATTATCACAATAATTCATGGAAGTAATCAATAGAGTATTCAACATCAATCACACACATGAAGTATACAGAGATAGATATTCCTGAGGAAACCCATAAAGGGAGAAAACCTCCTCTTCTTAATATGAAAAGTAGTCTTTATTTTCTATACATTATCATTCTTATGAGAACCAACTCTTTGTGAGGATACCACCTCTATTTTACAAGATGAAACTTGTTGGGAGCACCAACTCCCTATTTTCTCTAGCACCCACTAGAAGGAAGCAACAACTCCCTGAGTGTTCCAGCACCAACTTCCAGTCACATAGACACCAACCTATATAATAGAGAACAATGGTTCTCCCTTGCACCACCCTACCACCCTGGGTTTTTTGGTTGCAACCAAATGGAAGCTACAACTCCCTATGTCCAAGCACCCACTTGAAACTCTAAGGACAACAGTCCTCCCTAGAACCACCCTACCAACCTAAGATATAAATGTTTTCTTTCTTAAATTTATTACAGTGATATAGTATTTATCAATGTATTACTCATCATTGTTCTGCTACATTGCTCCACTCTGCATGCATCAATGTCTTCCTTCTCGCATCTTCTTACTCTTTCTATTCTTCTATGTTTTATGCTCTGTGTGCCATGTCCTTTCTATGTGCTATCCCTCCCCTCTACACTTTCACACATACTCTTGGATTCCTTCTACATGCGTGAATAACTATCGAAATTTCTTTAAAAAGAAACAACAACATCTCTATGTCACGACATTTTACTTTTATTCCTTCTCTCATCATCCATTACACTCTGCGTCTCCAATGCTCAAGTCAAGAATCTCAAAAACACTCAGGAATCATGATTCCAATGCTCAATAACAATGATTCAGTTAGTGTAACTGAATCGTAATTGATCAAGAAACCACAAAGTGAAACAACAACCCTTCGATCAGATTTTGTTTGATCAATGTCATTGGATTATACACATAGAGGCCTTTTTGACATTTCAATGTGCAACCTCTGATGTGGAGCCTAGCAGTGCTAACTGCTTCCCCTATCTTCCATTGATGTGACATTGGGTGATGTTATCATGTGACCACATGATTATAGACTCGGAAAAAGACGATTTGAGGGCAACCCACTTTTCACCCTGCAATTCACTATAGAGCTCCACGTATGGCTTTGGTGATGCAGTGGTTTTGATTGCGGCCCGCTCAAAAAAAATTAAGAATCGAGCATGTTTTGACCCCGTAATTAAGCACGACCAGTGATATTCAATCCCTTGGTGATGTATCTCAATCAACATTTGTTATCTTCCTCCTTTCCTCCTTCCACGCAGGATCCTAGATCTCCACGATCTGTTGACACATAGATCCCTTCCAAATCAACTGCTACGGCTTATTTCATGATCCGAGCTTCGAGTGTTTCAACTCTCAAACCCTAATTTCCTCCATATGTAAATCTTCTAGAGTTAACAATCCACTGACGCATATCCCTTTTATCGATCAACGATCAATATCTGCTTCGCTACTCCAAGAGATTTCAATTCTCAACCTTCACGCTCTCCCAGAACGCTTTTAGCCAAAGTCCACAGATTCCTGCCACGTATCCTCCTTAAATCAACTACTCTAGTCTACTTCGAGACTTCAACACTTTCTACCTAGACCAGATCAACAACCCTTTTCACCCTTCTCGATCAACAGTCGATATTCACTTCGGGGCTTCGACACTTCCACTCTTTGCTTTCCTCCAGAGTATTTCATACCTGGAGTTCATGATATTTTGACGTATGTCTTCCTACAGATCGACGGTCCTCAACTCCTTCATCTCTTCAAGCTTCAGAAATTTCAAATCTCAACTTCACTTCCTTCACTATCTCCCAGAGTGTTTTACCCTGAACTGCACATATTTCTTCCACGCATCCTTCTAGAAATCGACGGCCTGGATCTTCTTCGTTCCTCAGGTCTTCGACATTCAGGACTTCGATACTTTAGTCTAATCACTGCTCCATTTTCCTCCAGAGTGATCACCTACTGAGCAAGTCATAAGTGTTGGATACCTCTTGCTTTCGGTTAATACTTCCACTTACACTATCCTTCCACTATGTAGATCGACGGTTGAGAATGCTCCTGAGGTGATCTTCAGATTGGACATTTTGTGTCCACTTCGAGACTTCGACATTTAGGACTTTGGGACTTTGGGAAAGTACTGGTGGTAAAAATCCTGAAGTAAAACTCTCAGAGTGATGTAACTTACTTACGTCACTTGATGATGTGTCATGAGCCAAGTAGTTGCCACATGTCACTCAAATTCATGATTTGCATGTACCTAAAATGTCGGTTTAACTTGACACTTGTCATTGTCTGATTGCGCCATGTTTCCTTGCTGACGTGGTCTGCAAAATTGGTCTGCCACATGTCCTTGTAGACATGGTATGCTGACGTGGTTCTCCCTAATCTAATGTTCATCGCATTTTATCTAGATCCTATAGTCCTTATTCATTTTGGATTTTAGGCTTCGGGTAATTTGACTTTCAAGTTGCCAATTCTTTTGAAGTGAGATTCCCTAAAAAGTAAACTCCTTGCAACTTTTGATGTGAACCAAATTTTGTTCATTGATCATGTTCTTAGATTGATGGATTGATCTATCTTCAATTTTGTGATTCTAGCTTAGCATGTCCTTCCACTTATAATGATCCAACAGTTGTCAGATATTCGGTTTATCCAACAACCACTGTAGCTCTTCCTCCTGATATTTCTCTCCTTCTGCTCTACCTTTTGTTCTTGCCATCGATGATAAGAACATTATTCCTGTAAACATTCCAACATTCTCCCCCTTTAGAATTGATGGAAACCCTGAAAGGATACACTATTCTTCTTAGACCTCCAACTATAGCATCCAGACAACACTCTTTCTCCCCCTTTTACATCAATGAAAAAGAACACATGCTCCCCCTTATTTGTTGCAGTACTTTTTAATCATATCAGATATTCAACCAACACATACTCCCCCTGACAAAATAGACTCTCTTAGGTGAGAGAAGGGATGACACCTAGCTTCTGATGGAGATATTCAATGGTGTCATATCTAGGGGTTTAGTAAATATGTCTACAATTTGTTATGTGGTTGGAATATAATGCAGTTGAACAACTCTGTTTGTAACATGTTCTTTGAGAAAATGATATCTTATCGGTATATGATTAGTATTTGAATGAAGAATAGGATTCTTGGAGACACTAATGGAACTGATTTTATCATAGTAAAGTGGAATTTGATTACTATAAGTTACCTTCAAATCTGCAAGAGTTTGTACCATCCATAAAATCTAAGTGTAGCAAGTAGTAGCAGCAATGTACTCTACCTCTGTAGTTGATAATGAAATAGATCCCTACTTCTTATGAATACATTCTACTAATGAATCACCTAATAAGAATGCACCTCTATTGGTGCTCTTTCTCTCATCCAAACAATTTTCCCAATCAGCATCTAAATATGCAGTTAATTGAAAATTTTGATTTCTAGGATACCAAATACCATAAGTCATTGTACCCTTAAAATATTTGAATATCCTCTTGACAACTGCTCAATGAATTTGTTTAGGAGAACACTGATAATGACCTACCATTCCAATAGCTTGCATTATATCAGGACAAGATGTTGTGATGTACAGAAGACTGTCTATCATTCATCGATATGTTCTTTGATCAACATAAGGTGAAATATCATCTTTATTGAGCTTGCAACCAACCACCATAGGTGTAATAACAAGTGTAGAATTTTCCATTTGAAACCTTTTCAACATTTATCTTAGATATTTCTCCTGAGAAAGAAATATTCCTTCAGAACTCCGAGTAATTCACAGACCAAGAAAAAATGACAATTCCCCTATCATAGAAATTTCAAATTCAGACTACATGGAAGAACAAAACCATTGTACCAATGAAGCATTATTACTTCCAAATATGATGTCATCTACATATACCAACACAATGAGAAAATCATTGTCCTCTGTTTTGATATATAGGCTGCAGTCAATTGTTCCTCTCTTGAACCCTTTGTGTAGAAGATACGTATCCAGTCTGTAATACCAAGCACAAGGAGCTTGCTTCAACCCATATAAGGTTTTCTTCATCTTGCAGACAAAGTCAGGGTTATCTGATAGTTGGAAACCTTCTGGTTGTTCCATATAGACTTATTCTTTTAGATCTCCATTTAGTAAATCTGACATGACATCCATTTGATAGACTTTAAACTTGTTATGACATGCATAGTTAAGAAACATTTTGATGGATTCAAATCTTTCCACTGGTGCAAAGGTTTCATCATAATCCTATCCTTCAATCTGTTCATAGCCCTTACAGACCAATCTTGCTTTGTTCCTGACAACTTGTCCCTTCTCATTCAATTTATTCTTAAATACTCATTTGGAACCTACTACATTTTTACCTTCAAGTCTAGGAACCATCTCCCAAGTACTTTTTTTCTCAATCTGGTCAAATTCATCATTCATGGATCTAACCCAATGGTTATGTTCGTTGGCTACATTAAAGTCTTTAGGTTCAAGAAAAGACACAAAGGAAATATGAGATTGTTCTGAGACATTATTCAACTACTTTCTTGTCTAAACTCCTTGGTTTAGATGACCAACTGTATGATGTTCAGGATGATTCTTCCTAATAACTCTATAGGGTGTCTTTGTCTTGATCTCCTAGTTTGAGTTATGTAGAGTATTTGTATCTAACTCAGAGTCTTCTCCTTTTGATTATTGGACCTGTTCATCTTCAACTTCAACTGTGTCCTCTGTAGTAGACTAAATATTGCTCACCCCTGTTACTGGGACTCCTTCATCAACCTTTAAATCAATGCAATCAACTAATTTATACAATCTTTTATTAAAGCATCTATATCCTTTACTATTGGTAGCATATCCTAATAAGGTTCCTTCATCATCCCTGTCATCATACTTTCCAAGGTTTTCATTATTATTCTTTATGTAGCACTTACTCCCAAAGACTTTGAAGTGTTTGATTGAAGCAGGTCTTCCATACCACATTTCATAAGGTGTCTTTTCACTATGTGGTCTAAGGTGGGCTCTGTTAAGAATATGGACTGCTTTGTGTATTGCTTCTACCCAGTAGGTTTGATCAATGTTCTTCTCATTCATCATTGACCTGGCCATTTATTGAAATGTTTTGTTTTGCCTCTCAACTACTCCATTTTGTTGTGGAGTTCCTATGATTGTGTATTCTCTCTTGATCCCATGTTTATCATATAATTCCTTGAAATCACTTGGCACAAATTATCCTCCTCTATATGATCTTACTGCCTTTAACCTATTGCTAGTTTCATTCTCAGTTAAAGCCTTAAATATTTTAAATTTCTAAAATTCTTCATCTTTTTCTTTGAGAAAAGAAACCCAAGTGAGTCTAGAGTAATAATCAATGATCATCATGAAGTAGTTTTCTTTCCATGTTCCTTCCTGTCTTGATGGTACACATAGATCCATATGAACTAATTGGAGTGGTTTCTCTGTTTAAGTATAGCTCTTGGATTTAAACTGTGTCCTGGTTAGCTTTTCTACTTAGCAGGGTTTACACACAGAATCTTGTGGCTTTGATATTCTTGGAATATCTTTTACTGCCTCAAGATTTTTGAACTTGATTAAGTGGTCAAAGTTTAGATGTACAAGTCTCCTATGCCATAACCAAATTTCATCATGTTTTCTTAGATGACACTCTTATCTATCTTCTTTCAGCACATATACATTATTATCTATCCTTATGCCTTTATCCACCACTTGTCCTAATTTTACAAACTTAATCTTACAATCTTTGGAATTGAACACCACTTCACATCCTCTGTCACACATTTGAATTACACTAAGCAAATTAAGTTCTAGCCCATCTACAAGAAGAACATCCTCAGATTTTATTTTTCCATTACTCAAACTCACCATCCCTTTACCCTTGATATTACCTGGTTCATCATTTCCAAAGGTCACATTTCCTGTTTTTATTTTACTTATAGACAGAAACTTATCCGTGTCTCCAGTCATGTGCTTGGAACATCCACTATCTATATACCAGGGGTATTTTTGTTTTTGAGTTGAAAGTACTAGGCCACATTTTTCACTATCTTTCTTTTTCCATGTGTTGGCATTTCTAGCTAAGGGTTTT
Organism: Picea engelmannii; assembly: GCA_009831015.1. NCBI lineage: Eukaryota > Viridiplantae > Streptophyta > Pinopsida > Pinales > Pinaceae > Picea > Picea engelmannii. Next base: position 91,720 of record ML781626.1, on the reverse strand, counting down.
ATCCTTGGATCTGCTTTGTAATTCTTCAGATGGCACTTTGTAGCTTTGTGGCCAAAGTTATGATAGTTATGACATTTGAGCTCATTGTTCAATAGCTAAAATTGATTGGTGCAACTTTGTCTACACATTGGTTGTTTGGTCCTATGTTGAAAATATTGTTTATTTCTTTATCTCCTCAGTTGCATGTCTCTAAACTTAATTTGACAATTTGCAATCTTATGGGCAAAATTAAAGCAGTAAAAACAGTAACCATGGAATAAATTTTGGTACCTGAAGGATGGCCTTCTACTAGGAATTTGTTTCTCCATATTCTGATATCTTTATTTTTTATCAGGGATCATCTTGTCTTTATTAGCTTTTGGTGGCAGAGTACTCACATGGCCTGATTGTCTACTGACTTGGAACTTGATCATCTTTACTGGCTCTTTCCTTTCTGTTTGTTTGGTGCTTGAACCACTTACATAGCCTAAATCGGTCTTCAACAAAGGATATCTTTGTTTGCTCATAATGTCATTTAGTTTTGTTGAGGCTTTAATGCTTGGAATATTTTGGAGATACAATGCTTTAAACTTCTCCATCTCTTTTCTGGTTTTTACTACCTCTTCTTCCAAGGCTTCACATCTTTCCTTCTTCTCTGATAACTGTTGTTTCAGAATGTCCTCTATTTTATTTTCCTCTTCTAATTCCACTTTTAGCAGGGTAAAGTCTTCATCAGGTTTTTTATTGTCTTTCTCGAACTATATCAACAATTCTTTTTTTCTTTTTCTTCTTAAATATGTGTCTAGAAATTTATTATAGGGAAGTGATTAGTTCTCCTTCCAATTCAACCACAACTTCTTCATCATTAACATCACTTCTTGTTATTTTATAATCATAATACTCTTTGGCCATAAACATAAACCTTTCTCTTCACAAGAAGAATCACTATTTGTGTCTACTAAAGAGTCATCATTGTTTACACATAAACTTTTCTTTCTACCAAATATATTGGATTTGTACTTCTCTTCACCTTTAGAGTTCAGGTCCTTCTTATTGTCTGGAAAATTAGATTCAAAGTGACCTATATTTCCACAATTAAAACATTTGAAGGGAAATGTGCCTTGGTACTTTCCTAATCCTTTCTTTAGTCTTCTCACGAATTTTTCTTCCATTTCACTAGGCTTAGAATCCTCATTCTTATTTGCTTTAAATGAAGCTTCTCTAGAGGTGGGTTTATCTTTACCTATCCTCATTCCATAAAAAGTTGGAGTTCCTAGGAGTTGGTCAATAGTCCAAATTTTAAGATCAATAAGTTTTTCTATTGCATAAACTTATGGATTAAATCTATCAGGGAGAGATCTTAAAATATTCTAAACTAAAGAGGCTTCCTCAATTTTTTCACCAAGTCCTTTCATTGCATTTACTAGTACTTCAACTCTTAGAAAGTACTTCCCAACATTTTCATCCTCTTTCATCTTTAGCTATTCAAACTATAATCTGTAGGTTTGAAGCTTAGCATCATTTACCTTCTCATTAACTTCATAACTACTAATGAGTTTGTCCCACATTTCTTTGGTAGATTCTAAGTGCATAAATTTTACAAATTCTTCTTCTGCAAGCCCACTCAGAATAGCATTTATAGCCTTAGCGTTGAATTTGAATTCTAGCTTATCATCCTTAGAATCTAGTACAACTGGCTTTACATAACCAGTCTCTACCACATCCCATACATCTACACCTAAAGCCATTATGTAGGTTCTCATCCTAACTTTCCAGAAGGAAAAGTTTGTTCCATTGAACAGGGGGGCCTTATTGGTTGAAGTTCCTTCATGGCTAGTCATGTTTAAGCTCTAGGATCTACCCTTAGATAA